>JAPYZC010004119.1:0-10792 GCA_030522665.1 Ichneumoninae sp. A BG-2022a
TTTTTTTTTTTGTTATCTATAAATTTTCGCAGTTGATGTCCAAAAGATAGGTAGAGAGATAGAGTTCGATCGAGCGGACCCTGAATAGCTGTCGTTGAAATGAACGCTAGATCCGTCAACGTTTCACGGTGGATCGCGCGTATGCAAACGAAAAAAAAAAAAAAACGACGAATTTATCGATTACTGTTGAACGGGATTCGGTGCCATCTGCTGCGTCACCGTCAGCAGGCCGTTTATCAACCACTTTAGTATACCCGGTATAGCGGGCTTCATCGATACATTCGCCAAAGCGCTTCTCAATTCGTGGAAGATATTCCGCGTCGACGGATTTCTTCTCGACGAGAGGCGCATCTTCAAGAATTGGTAATAGATGAATGGCGTGAATAAACCGGCTCGTCCACTGCGAAAGAAATAAAATAAAATATCGAGTTAATATAAAAACTCCTCGCGAACCGAACAGACGTTGTCCAGGAGGTCTGAGTAAGCTAAAAAATAAAACTCACGTGAACACGAGAATGATGCTGAGGGGCAATATCATGATTTCGCACAACGCGCAGAGACGCAAGATATTGCGTGACTGGAATTCGACGAGGGATATCAGAAACCTTGCTCCCCACCAGCTGTTGTGACCCAGACACTTTTCCAAACAGAAAAACCACTTATTAGAATAGGTTCTACTTTTTGCACTCTGCAATTTCTTATGTAATCCACAATGGAGGCGATTTCACAAGAATTGTTTTTTTGCTTCTTAATTACTGGACTTACGTCGAGCATCGTAAGGGAGTAGCTCGCGGAGTGAATGGTAGCGAACAGAACTACCGGGGCCAGAACCACTGCGAAATTTCGTTAAGGAATTGATTGACTGTTCGATCGGGCGATAATTGACCCTGGGATTGCACGCACATTTTTACACCTCTGAAGCACCACATGCGAGTCTAAGGACACGAGTCCTCGACATTGCGATAAGTCAACAAAAATTATATGTTTCAGTTCTATTACATCGATATAGTAAATAATACTGTAGGACTGTAATAATACTGTAGTAAAATACTGTAGGAAAAAACACGCGTATATCGACAAATTGTTTTGAAAGGAGTAAGATGTAAAAAATAAAAATTGGTCCAGCCCATCCGATCCGTATGTGGTGTTTCAGGGTCAACTATGCATAGTTGTAGTAACATTAATAATAATGGTAATGCGTAAAACCTTATAAATTTAAATTGTTTGTAAGCTCGCGCCGATAATCAACAGGAATTAATTATCCATATCTTTTGAATAATCGTCGATCTTTAAGGGATGCTCGTTACTGGCAACATGTACAGTAAATATTGTAGAAGTCACATTCTGTGATAAAACATTGTACAATTCAATATTGTATCCTACAATATTCAATTGTACGATAGAATATCGTAAACATTATCTTCTTTTACTTTTTTCTCGGAAACGAGCCTAAATCGACAAATCGTTTTAAAACAAACGAGTTTTTAAAAAATAGTTCCAGTCCACCAGATCGATACGCGATGTTCTCGGGTCAACTATGCATAGTTACAGTAACATTCCTAATAACAGTACTGCATAATATCCAATAAATTCATCGTACGGTCTCTCCGAATATTCCGGAGCAATTAATTATCTTTATGTAAACTTGCAAAAATTGCATAAATTTTGAGCAATAATCTGTGTCTTAAAAGGATACTCGTCACTGGTGACACGTAGAGGAATATCAAAGAGTAGAACAGGTAGTGACACGAGTCTTCGAGGAGGAGTTGCTCCACGAACGCCGTGTTGAACTGGACTCTCGGTACTCTCTGATGAAGTCGCAGAGCACTCGTTGCAGCGCTGCTCATCAATACTTTGTAGTAGGCATTGTACGGGTTTCTAAAGAAATAACGTATATTTAAAAATTGAAGAAAAAAAAATCACAAAATGAGTCCCGTTAGCAATGATTTATGACCGATTCTACGTCGATCTTGGGTCGACTCACCCAAACAGCGGAATGATATATCCTATGGTAAACAAAATACTGAAGACCCTCGTGGCCCACAGGCCGACGCGTACTTTATTGTCGATAACGTGCTGCTTCAGAACACCCCATCCTTTTTCCGCCGGCGGCGATGCATAGTCGGGTGCGGAGCTGGGACTGTCTTCCATTCTGCAAAGATAACAAAATCGTGGCTAGCGATCAAATCGACGATAAAGCGGCCTCGAATATTTTATTCAAATAAAAGCGATAAGAGGTAAAAACTCGTGCCGACATTTGTCCACAAAACGATCAAACCTCCGCGAACGAACGCGGCGTCACTTTCGACAAAAAAAAAAGAAATTACGAAGTCATCCTAGTTTTCCAAAAGAGTAGCCGGAATTGTACAGTTAACCAAATAGAAATCGTCGGTTTATAGCCCTACTTTTTCGGCCGAGGAGGACGAGAATCACGCTTACGTGTCAAAGAGGAAAGCACAACGGTAGGCGCGAGAAAGTTGAAAAAAAGAAAATTACTCCGAATTGTTGTTACACTCACGTTGAGCTGCTTGCTACTCGCTAACGCAAAATCCACTCGATATTCCCGCAGTGGTGTAGCGTGTGTGCCGAACGAACAAAAAAGTCACACGTATTCAAGTTTTTTTCACGACCATGTATATATGTGTATACGTATAATACGAATGTCGTTTCTATCCTACGTGTAATTTAGCCAAGAGCGCCTTGTAATTGCTTGTGTAACCTGACGGGCCTCGGAGCTCTCGATTTCGCGATGTTACGTCCACCCGGTGCCAGATGGTGTTACCAACACTAACATTCTTATCTACAGCGAATACATTTTTTCCGTTTTGTATTGAACGCGAATTTTTTTGTTATCGAGATGGAGCTCGCTTGTTATTTCCGTACGGGATATCCGCGACGGAGGTGAAATCTGCGCCTCGTGAAACTCCGCGGCGAGTTTACCGGCAGGGCTTTCAGCGCTTTCCGGCGGCAAAATTCACTCGATATTCCCACGGTTGTCCGGCGTGTGTGCCGACGAACGAAAAGTCACACGTACTCTAGGTTTTTCTCGTTCATAAAATGCAAAATATAAAATACAATACGTATTTTAAGTACTACAATAATTGTCTGGAATTTAAAGTAGTTTTTGGGCCAATTAAGTATAAAATGCCAAATTTTCATGCGAAGTTGAAAATACAAAGTCAAGTAATTAGACATAGATTTTCAAAAAAATTGAATTTCAGATTTCCAGTGCTAAATATCAAATATGAAGTAAACTTCAAATGTGAAGAAAAATCTTAAATTTGCAATGCTCGAACATGTAAAATGGCAAATATGGAAAAGTGTCGGATACCAAACTAAAATAAAAAGTTTGAGGGGAAAATAATTATAAATGTCGGGTGAAAAAAAAATGTTAAAGGTGAAATTTAATTAGAAAAAATGAAATTGAAATTTCATTGACTTTAACTACCCACTTTAGGAAGTACTCAAACGAAGTACTTGTCAATGTATTTTAAGTACAAAAAGCATTTTATATTTCAGATGCATATAGAATGTTGTATTTCCAGTATTTTTTCGTATTTTACCCAACTCAAATCTACGCCTACAATGCGAACATCAGTTCCATCTCCGTGTGATTTAGACGCGGCCGCCTTGCAATTGTTTGTATAACCCAACGGGCCTCGAGGTCTCTATTTGGCGATGTTACACCCCCCCGGTGCCAGATGGTGTTGCGACCGCGAACATTCTTATCTACCGCGAGTACATTTTTTCCGGTTCACATTAACCTCGAATTTTTTCCATGCCGAGATGGCGGAGCTAGTTTATTACACGATATCCTCACCGGAGGTGAAATCCTCGCCTCCCGAAACACCGTCGCGAATTTACAGCCGGCAGGGGCCGTCGACTCTGAGACCTACTTACTCCTGCTCACTATCGCGGGGAGAGCCTACCTGCTGACTCCGCTAACCCACGTGGCCCGAATTCCTAAGCCATACGACGCCTTTCTGTCACTATGACAGCCCTAGTCACAGTTATGTTGTGTACCGCTGAAACAACACATACGTTCCATGTAATTCGCTCCACGGTCTACGATCGATACTTCACCAAGCTGAAAAACCTAATTCAATAAACACCCGCTTCGTGGGCTCTGGTGATAAATTTTTTGTTGCGAACCGAGAGATTATCCCAATAAAATTTTTTGCCCGTTCGAGCTGACACAGTCAGGTGCGGTCGCGAATCGTCACTGGCAAGTGCCTTCCGGTATCTTCACACTGTTGAGTGATTTATCGCGCTTCTACGAGACCTTTACTCTCGCAAACATTGTATACAAATCAATCGAGCTTCGTTGCAGATCTCGCGCCGGCTCGTCGGCCTGGCGAAGATAACACTCGACTCCGTACGGTCGCAGCTATTACATTAAGAAACATACTTTCGAAAGGCTCAAAGTAGAGGCGAAACATAAAAATAACGGGGAACTCGTGGAGAGCGTCCGGCGAGTACTCACCATCAGTCGCGTCACGGAAGCGTACCGAATGCAAGGTGTCGAACGACAACCCGTACGAAAAAAATACAAAGCCATTATGATACTGTTCGGTTCCACGCTCGGCCTCATAGCGAGCTTTTGCGCCTGGCCGAGAAGCCGAAAATTCCTCTGCTTCGTCGTCAGTAAAATCGTCATACAAGTGAAATATCAGTTTTTAGGATTCAAAGCTATACTGTGCGATATACGCGATGCGAAGTATAACAAGACGGGTGAGAAATTAATTATTAAATTGTGTTTGTAAAAAATTTTATTCATTTTTTTTTCTCCAATACTCTACTGTAAATTTTCGGGCTCTAGTGATTTTTTATTCGTTTCGAGTAAATTTTAAGTGAGGTGTAAAAGTACATTACACAATCTACGACGTTTGTCGCGTTACTAAATTCGGAAAATAATTTTTTTTTATACCCTTACGGGGAAATAACAATAATATTCCGTAGATTATTGTATATTTCGCATAATATTCCGTATATATAAAAATAACGTGCAATTTTTGTTAAGCAAAATAAAACATTCTTTGATGTACCGTTATACGAAAAAAAACTCGTCTAATGGTTTCTTGATTGCACACACTATATGCACACTATATGCACGCTATATGCACACTATATGCACACTATGTGCACGCAGCGCGAGAAAAAAAATCATCTTATTGACGAACAATCTCTGCTTTCTAAAGATTTACCAAGAAAGAGCGGCAGCATAGCGGTCATAACGGGCGGATCGAGGGGAATAGCCGTGGAGGTTGTGCGAATGCTTATGAAATGCGACATGGAAATAATTATCGGTAAGGCGATTCGCTACTTATTTTTTCACAGATTTTTATTACGTTTTATCAATTTTATTATTTTTCATTAAAAAAAAAAAAATCGATTCCACAGCGTGTAGAAATCGGACTGCCGGGGAAAACCTCATCAAGCAAATTAGAGAATCCGGTGTCGAGGATGGAAAAGCGAAAGTTTACGAGTTGGATAATTCGAGCTTGGAATCCGTCAGAAAATTCGCCGAGAGTGTTAAGCGCGATTACAAAAAAATCGACGTTCTCATCAATAACGGTGAGTCAAATTATTTTGTCATCTATTACCATCGATCTATATATCGCCGGTTTTTTTAAATGGAAAAATTGCAGCACTGGGCAGTATTTCTAATACATGATATATTTTAAGTATTTTAAATACTCAAATACTTCATCTATTTAAAGTACTTTTTGGGTAAATTAAATATAAAATATAACATATTTTTACACGTACCTCCACATTTCAATTTTAAGAATGACTGTGCAAATATTCGGAGCCAAAATACTTGGAAGATGTTAACAGAAAGGAATAAAATTTGTATGTAACATTTTTGAAAAAATGCAATTATGAACAAAAATTTCAAAAGTTATATTTCATTATAAAAATTGAAATTGAAATTTCATTGACTTTTACGCCGTATTTTAGAAAGTACTCAAACGAAATAATCAATGTATTTTAAGTACAAAAATTGTTTTATATTTTTTAAAACATATAGTATTTATATTTTCCGTATTTTTCAGTCCTTTACCTAACTCTGAAAAATGGAATGGTTTTTTTTCAGCCGGCATCATGTTCCCTCCTTGGGGCGAGACTAAAGACGGTTTCGAGCAGCAATGGGGTACAAATTATTTGTCACACTTTTTACTGACATCATTGCTGATGCCTCTTTTAAGAAACGCCGGTACGCCAAATCAATGCGCGAGGGTCATTAACGTTTCGTCGTGCGCTCATGAGTTGGGAATCATCAACTTTGACGATATCAATTACAAGTAAAGGCTCCCTTCGATATCCGTATCTCAAAGTTTTTTTTTCAATCTTACAGATATTTAATTCATAATTTTTTGTTTGCAGAAATAAATTCGTTACCGGCGCCGCATACGCTCAGAGCAAGCTCGCAGCTGTTATGTTCACGAAGAGCTTGCAGCAACTTCTCACAGAGAAGAATCTGAACGTGCGTTGTTACGCTATTCATCCAGGAATCGTCGACACCGATTTATTCGAAAACACTTCATTCAGTAAATCAAAATTACTGACAAGACTATTGTTCAAGGTACGATAACGAAGCATCGAAGACTAAACGCAGCGCTCAAAGTTTGAGATGAAGCAAGCGGAGCAAAGTTCGATCCACTCTACAGATTGCGCACTCGATATTTGTTGTGTAATTAATGTTTTTCAATATTTTCTCCTCCCAGACTCCGGTCCAGGGAGCCGTTACCACAGTATACACAGCGGTCAGCAGAGATATCGAGGACAGAGGTGGAATATACATCAGCAATTGCCGAGAGAGTCCCGTCAACCCTTTGGTCAACGACTCATCGACGCGCGAGCGTCTCTTCAAACTCAGTCTCGAGCAAGTCAAGCTCAAAGATTTCTTCGAATATTTGTGAATTTCATAACACGTTTTGTGAATCTCATTACACATTGTGTGAATTTTATTACACTTTTTGTGAAACTCATTACACATTTTGTGAATTTTATTACACGTCTTTTTCGCGAAGAGGTCAATTTACGTTTGTACTTTGATGAATGATCATTACTAGGTTATTGTCGTAGCTACGTTCACTCATAGGCAATAGAAGGTAATATCTTTTATATAATGATTATAAATATCTTTTTAATAATGATACAATATTTTCTATATTAAAGGAAAATATATTTCAAACTTTCAAAAATATTTCTGTGCTATGTGAGTAGTGATCCAATTTTCTACGTTATACCACTTTGATATTTCGTCGCAGATATGTTGTTCTTCGATAGATTGTTATGCACGCGTATCGTTAGTTTCGTTATGTTTTCTATTAATAAGTAAACTTTCTAAAGAAATTTCTTATACGCATCAATGAGATTATTGCGGCTGTTCGTATCATGATAATAATCTTATAAAGTAATCTAAAAATAAAAAACAGTATGTACAATTAATACTCTCGACAATGAATAATACAATATTTAAAGTGCCTGAGAACACGCGAGAGCTCTAACTCTTCGAGTTCCGTACAACTATTTCATACACAAAAAAAAGTTTAAACAAAAAAAACACGGTGATTGTATTACATTACGGTATAAATTTGTAATCGCAGTCTGTCAAACATGAATGTTTAATAAAAACAATAAAGAATGTAATAGTATTCTAATGAGCATCGAGTCCCTGTCAAGTAGCGCGTGTGACGAGCCATTGTATGCTAATACGAAGAAATTAGTCAACATAACGACCCAACTGAACAAATATTAATTATATATTTTTTCGAACGTTTTTCGGTCGTAATGCACTTGCATAAGGAGTTACCGATTGTCGGTTACATCGTTGTACAAAAATGATGATTACTCGCAGGGTAACATCCCACAAAAATTTATATTTTTCAGAGCTGTCTTTTTTTCTTTCTTTCCTATTGTTTATAATGTTTGTTTTTCACGACAAAAATTGTCAATGTGTAATTAAGCAAGTGTGTTTGTATATTCGTCTACTACTACAGAATCAACTCTACGAACGAAGGAAGAAAAACAGAAAAATTGTACGTAACAAGTTTGTTCCATGCCTTCAAATTTTCCAGTTCGACGACAACAATCAATTCCTCCAGTTCGCGTTATGAAAAATTGAAGAAAATCTCTCCCCATTCGAGCTGCCGTAATTGCAATTCTCCATTCCTACGGGGAAAAAATAATGACGCGTTGAGCGCGCGTAAAAAAAAAAAAAAATACATCGACCGAAACGAAAGTGATGTACAAAAAGTATATTAAATTTCATATAATATTTAGTATTTAAAATACATGCAATATTTTGTGTTTAAAATACATAGAATATTTTGTATCTAAAGTACATATAATATTTTGTATTTTCAGTATTTTTTAGTATTTTCCCAAATCTGATCTATACCTATAATACGAATATCAGTTCTATCTATATATCACATACTTCCGTGTAACTCGTTCCACTCAAAAGCCTATTTCAATAAACATATGCGCCGCGGGCTGTGGTAATGCATTTTTTGTTGTAAAACGATCGACATACGATGGTAATGACGTTGTTGGCCTTCGGCGTGAAAAACTCCTCGTCACGCAGGTGCGGTGGCGAATCTTTACTGACAGGAATCATGATCGCAATATCTTCTCAGTGTTAAGTGAATTATCGCGTCTCTACGACACTTTCCGTCTCGTAGAAATTTTATCGCAATAAATCAAGCTTCGTTGCAAAACTCGCACGGACTCGTCGGCCTAGCGCAGATAATCGAACCCGTCCAGTTGCAACAATTAAATTAAGAAAGATCCTTTCGAAGGGCTCAAAATATCGGCAAAACATAAAATAAGGGGGGACTCGTGGAAAGTCACGGAAGCTTAGCGAATGTAAGGTGTTGAACCCATATGAAAAAAAAATACACGGCTTTATGATATTGTTCGGTTTTGCGCTCGGCCTGTAACGATGTTTTGCTCCTGTCCGAAAATTCGAAAATCCGTTTCCATCGGTGTCAGTAAAATGATCATGCAAGTGAGATATCAATTTTTAGGATTCAAAGCTACACTGCGCGATATGCGCGATGCAAAGTACAACAAGACTGGTGAGAAACGAATTATTCATTTTTTATTTATATTCATTATTTTTTCTCGAACTCTACTGTAAATTTTTGGGCCTCAGTGTGTGTGTGTGTATGTGTATTTTATTTTCGAGCAAATTGTACACGTCATCTAAAAATAAATACATTCGACAATCTGCATCATGTATCGAGTTACTGAATTTGGAAAGTAATTTTTTATACGCTTTACGGGAAAATAAAATGTAATTCTTACCGAGAGAAAGAAAACATTCTTTGGTATAACGTTATACGAATAAATAACCCTTGATTGCACACACTATATGAGCGCGAGAAAAAAGAATTTATCATATTGACGAACAATCTCTGCTTTCTGAAGATTTGCCGCGAAAGACCGGCAGCACAGCGATCATAACGGGCGGATCGAGGGGAATAGCCGTGGAGGTTGTAAAAATGCTTATGCAATGCGACATGGAAATAATTATCGGTAAGATGATTCGCAATTTATTCTTTCATAGATTTTTATTATGATTTATCAATTTTTTTATTTTTCATAAAAAAATCAAAATATGTATATATAACTTTTACAGCGTGTAGAACTCCGACTGCCGGTGAAAATCTGATCAAGCAAATTAGAGAATCCGGTATCGAGGATGGAAAGGCGAAAGTGTATCAGTTGGATAATTCGAGCTTGGAATCCGTGAGAAAATTCGCCGAGGATGTTAAGCGCGATTACACAAAAATCGACATTCTCATTAATAACGGTGAGCCAAATTATTTTGTCACATATTAAAATACATATAGTATTTTATATTTTAAATACATACAATATTTTATATTTTAAATACATACACTATTTTATATTTAAAATAGATATAGTATTTTGTATTTTCTATTTTCAGTATTTTTTTTTTGTACTTTGCCCAACTTTGAAAAATTGAATGTTTCTTTTTTTAGCCGGAATTATGTTCCCTCCTTGGGGCGAGACGAAAGACGGCTTCGAGCAGCAATGGGGTACAAATTATTTGTCGCACTTTTTACTGACATCATTGCTGATGCCTCTTTTAAGAGACGCCGGTACGCCGAATCAATGCTCGAGAGTCATTAACGTTTCGTCGTGCGCTCATGAGTTGGGAATCATCAACTTTGACGATATCAATTACAAGTAAAGGCTCCCTTCGATATCCATATCTCAAGGTATTTTTTTAATCATCCAGATATTTAATTAACAATTTTTTGTTCACAGAGATAAATTCATCACTGGCGCCGCATACGCTCAGAGCAAGCTCGCCGCTGTTATGTTCGCGAAGAGCTTGCAGCAACTTCTCACAGAGAAGAATCTGAACGTGCGTTGTTACGCCATTCATCCGGGAATCGTCGACACCGACTTATTCGCAAACACTGCCTTCAGTAAATTAAAGTTCGTCACGAGATTGTTGTTCAAGGTACGATAACGAAGCGTCGAAGATTAATCGCGTCGCTCAAAGTTCGAGATGAAGCAAGAGGCGCAAAGTTCGATCCACCACTCTACAGTCTGCGCACTCGATAGTTTTTTTTTTTTTTTTTAAATATTTATTGTTCCAATTCCACCGTATACCCTTTCGGGTTTTTACGGACCCCATCCCGGTTCCCCCCTATCGCTCCCTACCCGCACTCAGCTAAGCTACCTAACTTCCAGTGCGTCCGTAGCCGACTTAGCTACACTGTACCGCATTTGCCAGGGACACGGGGAA
>JAPYZC010004120.1:0-32978 GCA_030522665.1 Ichneumoninae sp. A BG-2022a
TTTCCCTGACCAATTTTGAAATTCCCTGACTTTTCCCTGATTTCCTGACCAAGTTTTTGTTTCCCTGACTTTTCCCGGTTTTCCCTGACCGCGGCCACCATGATGCATGCATTTTTTTCAGATTTTTATACCATCGAGAAGTATTTGCAATTTCATCTAATTTTTCTCGAACTTATGCGAAATTAACACCAAACGACAGAACTACCTTAACTTGTTATTCGAATCGTTCGAAGTTCGCCTCTTGGCAAATTCCTCCTTGAAAAAAGATCCAGTACGTGAAGGGTTAAAGTCCATGAGATTATAAAAAGTGAATCTTCGATGTCTATCGTATTTGCTATTCTCTCTCCATTGAACCGCGATTTATGTTTGTTCGCTCTGACGAAGGGTTTGAAAATAAAAGCGAAGAAAAATAAAAAAAAAATAAAAATATCCGATCCCACATGTTGAGCGACTTTGCGAGGCTCTCTATTTTGATACTGCTTGCACCCTGCAAGTCGTAATTCTCGTGGTCGCTAATAAGATTTACAGCGCGGTCCAGTTACGAGCTTCGTTCGAGGACGATAAAGTTAATTGAAATCTATACGGGCAATAACTTTTCCGACATCCTCGAAGCTCTTTAAATAATTTAAATAACGCGTTGTACAAATTTAGATTTTCCAAATTGATTTCGAGTCTCTTTATTTCTTTTTACTCGGATTTAGAAATAAAATTAATGAAATTGCTGTTGATTACTAAATTTTTGACGATCGTAAAAGATTATTATCTGTGACTGGGCCTGGAATTTCCGAATAAATTTCCCTGAATTTACGTTTAAAAAAATAGAGCAAATGCTTGTCTCTACATTACGCTATGCCATATAATTTTTAAGCCGGAATTTATGATAAAACGAGCAAATCGGGAACGGATAATTGCGTAAGGATATGCGATATTAAAAATTTTGGTAATTCATCGTGGATTGAATATGAATGATTCGTATTTGAATATTCAAAATATTCGAATAATTTGAATACTTCAATATATTCGAATAATTTGAATACTTCAATATATTCGAATAATTAAGAATTTTCGAATGATTTTAATAGTTCAAATATTCGAATTAGGTAAACGAATTATTCCAATAATTAGAGATATTAATTTGAGGCTTTATAATGGACCGTAATGGTCATAAATAACACGATAAACAATGCGAATTGATTTATAACATAATTGGTTGTACACGTTTAAGATTTGAAAAAGCGAACAACTTGCAACCGAGCATAAGTTCTTCAGCTTTTTAGTAACCAAAATGCTTCATTCAACGAATACAATTTATGCGCTGAGTTTCACTGTAATCGGAACTTCATCGTTCGAATATCCAGTTCATCAAAATTATTCCAAATGTTCGAATTTTTTTTAGGATTTATGAATATTCGTGTCATTCGAATTTTTTATAATTACTCGAACAATTCGAACAATTCGAACGATTCGAACGATTCGAACGATTCGAACGATTCGAACGATTCGAACGATTCGAACGATTCGAACAATTAAAATTATTCAAATTATTCAAATTATTGAATACCCAATTGAATTGAATTGAAACGCTATTCGCACACCCCTATAAATGAGGAATAGGGTCGACCCACGCGTTATTAATTGGAGTTTTACGTCGTCGGCCGGATCGTATATGTGAAAACGCCGCCGGGCACGTCGCGGTATTCACGCAAGCGACAAGATCGAAAAATAGCTAGCTCGCGGTGTTCGTCGGGACTCTCCCGAGTATCGCAAGTATCGGCGCGCGAACCCACCTAGTCTCGTACGGACACACCGTTTATTACTAATATTAGTTTGGAAAGTTGCACATTTATTAGCATTACAATAAATCGCGGCGCGGGTCGGAAAATTTTGGAGATTTGCCGCACGTTATAATCGCGATAACAAAAAAGCACCCGGGCG
The DNA here is from genome assembly GCA_030522665.1 of Ichneumoninae sp. A BG-2022a. Classification (NCBI taxonomy): domain Eukaryota; kingdom Metazoa; phylum Arthropoda; class Insecta; order Hymenoptera; family Ichneumonidae; species Ichneumoninae sp. A BG-2022a. Next base: position 1,936 of record JAPYZC010004120.1, read on the forward strand.
GAAGCGCTCCGTTCGATCGAACGTTTAACGTCACACTGAGCGTCGCTTGTCGTACGATTGGGGAGAAGCAACGGAAACGGGGGCGTCTGCGCGTTTCGCACGTGTATATATGCGATGGGGCGCACGAACGAGTGTCTTCTGCCAAAAAAATCTATAGTCACCGGTTCCAAGGTCGCACCGAGAGTCGACGTCCACGGGGACGACCAAGATTAATTAACTACGGAGCGCACCCGGCCCTCCCGCTCAAATACAATTTCGGCGAATTGTCGTACATATGCTCCACATGTACCACGCAAATATTATTCAAATGTTAAGAATATATTTTTGGAAATATGGAAAATATTTTTTGGATAAATTGTATGGAATATTTAATGTATAAATATTGAATATTTTCTGAAATAGTGAAAATATTTTTTGAAGATATTGAGAATTTTTTATAATATTAAAAAAGGATTGGTGAGATGTTTTAAACACATTTTGAGATTTTTTTTGTCCGCTGGTAAATCTTATATTAAAATGTTTCTAAAATGTTTTTTTTTAACATTTCAGCGAAATGTCGAGCCGGCCCTCCCGCTGAAATGAAATTTCGGTCTATTGTCATACATATGCTCTCCACGTACCACGAAAATATTATTCAAATGTTACGAAAATACATTTTATTCAATATTCGAAACTTTTTTTTTACTATTGAAAATATATATTTTTAATATTGAAAATGTTCCTGGAAATATTGAAAATATTGAATATATTTCAGAATAAAAAGAAACAGATTTGTGAAATGTTTTAAAAACATTTTGAGAATATTTTTTGTCCGCTCATAATCTTATATTGAAATGTTTCGGAAATGTTTTTTTTTACATTTCGGCGAAATGTCAACCCGGCCCTCCTGATGAAATGAAAATTCGGCGAAGTGTCATACATATGCTCTCCACGTGCCACGGAAATATTATTCAAATGTTGCGAAAATATATTTTATTATTAATTTTGAAAACATTTTTTGTCCGCTAATAAATATTACATTGAAGTGTTTCAGAAATATACTGAAAACATTTCAGCGAAACGTGAAAGATTGCATTACCAATCTAATGTTCATATATACACATCCGCATAAACACGAAAACAATCGTAGAAACATTTCGGTGAAACATCAAGTTGATAAACATTTCAATAATATTATCATTATGTTTCAGAAGTGTTGAAAGATTTAGTATTTTTCTGAAATATTTTATGAGGAACGTTTCATTGGATTTCATATATTTCAAAAGTATTTCATAAGATTTGAAAGATTGAAAATATTTCGAAACGCTTCAAAAATATTGCCTGCTATATTGGGTCGAGTGTTGTTGCATTTGTTTGTCGGTAACGTTACGAGACACAACTGAATTTTTGTTTTGTTTGGAATATTGAAAATATTGGCTTACTTGGTCTTGGAGAGATTCGGGTCGCTGGTTTTTCGTTTTTCACGTGCCTGCCTCTGCGAATAAAAAGAAATAGCATCGATCAGTCCGGAAAGTCGAATTTGAAGAAACGCGCGCACGACGATTATGATTACACAAATTGAAGTTGTTTGTTATTAAAATGCGAACTCGCATAGCGTTCCGCTTTAAACACGCTATTTCTGTATCTTTCGAGCAAAATTTAGGATCGATATTCTTGAAAGTATCTTCTCTGCGAAAGCTCGGATAGAAAATCGCCGCGAGGCTCGGTGGCGCGTTCGTCTGGCTGGTCAAAAGCGAACTCGGGCCAAATCCACGAGAAATCGCGTCGATGCACAGCGAGATACGGCTCGTAAAAATTGCTATGTGCGTGTATTTCGAGATTTTGTTTCACGGTTCCATTCAACTCGACGCTAACCTATCCGTTAAATATTTTGAGAGCTTCGAAAGCCGCCGTTTATTTCGTTAACGTACGGAAATAATAAAAGCAAAAACATTATAAGAAAAATCTGTTCTCACCTTGGGATGTATCCGCTCCTTGTAACTTTCAGATCTGTTTATGTTCGACGTCTTTGGCTTACTGGAAATGTTTTGCTGCACCCTGCGAGTAATGGCAACAAAGTGAGTCATACATTAATGCTTTGTAAAACTCGAATTAAAGTTGCTAAATAGCTACATAATAATTTTGTACATGTCGGACGGACACTCGGACAGACACTCAAACCGACACACTTGAATCTTTTATCCTTTCAAGATTAGGAGATAAAAGCAAAACTTATTTGCAAAGTGAGCGCGTGAAACACGCGAGCCACAACAACCGCTAATACTAATTATAATGTATAAAGACTGGTTGATTAATTTTCGGCGAAGTAATAAACGTTTCAGTCGTATGACGTTTGGTGAGGATACTATATAGTGCTGGTTATAGGGAAAACGCATACATTTCTGATATATCTTCTCTCGACGAAGGATTGTCCATGCTATCTTGATAATCGCCATAGGCGGAAATGCGTCCTCTTTCGCTGCTACTGCGGGCGTTTCCGCTTGCTCCACCCCCACGATGCTCTCCTGAAAACATACGAAGTACGTCGAAATCAAAATTTACTCGAAATCACAAAAGTATTTTTGAGCCCATCTATATGGCACTGATCGGGGAACAACAAAAAAAAAGTTAACAATCTGCGACTTTTTTTCCTAAGTAGATTTCCACTTCGCGTCCGTTAGTTCCGTTTCGGTACGTTTTTGGATGGTGTAACTCATAAAGTGTTCAATTTCAATCGAATCGTCGATCGCATTTCCGAAGATACGTTAACATAGCTTCGGGCTCATTTCGCATAAGTTCGAGAAAAATACGAGAAAATTGCAAGTACTTTTCGATGGTATAAAAATATGAAAAAATGTATGCATATTAAAGGTACTGAGAAGATTCATTTTGCATAGTAATAATTCCAAAATGTTATTAATAAATTAATCAAAAAATTAATTGTTTAACAAGTTACCCGGCAAACCAACTTTTTTTTAATGAAAATGATTCGTTCATTTTTCTGAATACGTATGAATTTTTTTTAGATTTTTCAATTAGTTATAATTTTTGTGTTTTTTTCACACATTTTTTCCATATAAAAAAAATTAAAGCTAATTGAACGTATTCAGAAAAATGACCGAATCATTTTCATAAAAAAAAAAAGTTTCATTGCCGGGTAATTTGTTAAACAATTATTTTTTTATTATTTTGTTAATAACATTTTGGAATTATTATTATTATGCTAAATTAATGTTTTCAGTACCTTTAGTACTCATGAATTTTTTAAGATTTTTATGACATCGAGAAGTTTTCTCTTATTTTTCTCTAATTTATGCGAAATGAGCCCGAAGCGACATGCTACCTTAACGTAGATAAGGTTTTATGAATAGTAAAAAACCAAAAATTATACTTTTTAAAACATATTATATATAGGCGTTTTGGTCATTTAACGACCCTGTGTGACCGTCAATTGACGCCGAAAAAAGTGACCTTAAATTCACATAGATAATATCATTCAAGAACTTTCATTTTTAGAATTTAGAATTTTTGTTTAATTCACATAGAAAAATGGTTTTAAAAAAATGATGTCAAAAGACCGTGAACAGACGGTCCTTTTTTGGTCAATTGACGCATTGAAAAAATGATGGTTATTTTGCATCATTAGACTCGCCCAAAAACTTAAACCCCCATAAACCGAAAACGATTTGTGCTGTGAAGCTGAAATTTCTCTGGTACGTGGAGAAGTCGATTCTCCTTATCCGAATTATTGATTAATTGCTTTATTCATTAAAATTTTACGTGGGTTTGAATTTTTGTTTTGTTAAAAAAAATCCCTCTGTTTTGTTCAATTAAATATTATCGACTGATTATCTTTGTTGAATTTGGCGAGAATCGATCGAACCGTTTAAATTTTATGAGAATTTCAATTTTTTTAATTCCATGCATTTTTCTAGCATTTTGTAGCATGTAAGACGGGTATTTTTAGTCCAGTTAACTTTAGTACACCTATACCAGCCGTGTTTGGTAAAGGCGTAGAATTCTTGTAAAAACCGTAAAAGGTCGTTCATAGTTTATCGCATTGCAACCGTCTCCGGCACACCCACGCGTCGGGTCAGACGCTCGAACCTCCATAAAAAAAGATCCTGCAAAATATTCATCGGATGGGATCGTTGATTTTTTGTCGATATGCATTTTTTTTTTCAGAATATTGTCATCTTTGTGATTTTTTTTTTTATTTACTTATTTACTTTTTTGTTGTTGAGAAATCGATGAAAATTTACGATTTTGCGATAACTTTTTGTAACAAAAGTGAGGAGGGTGACAAATTTTCGGGCTAACAAAAAATCAGATGTAATAACTGATACGAAACGGTGAAAAAATATTTTGAAAACATTTCTGATATATTTTCAAATATTCTCCCGAAACATTAAAATTTATTAAACATTAAATATTTTCAAATCTTACAAAATATTTTAGAAATATATAGAAATCACATTTTAAATTACTCTATCAAAATATTCCAACGAAACGTTTCGAAAATATTTCAGAAATATACTTAATTTTTCATACATCTGAAATATTTCTGAAATGGTGAAAAAAATATTTTAAAAGCCAATATTAGCACTGAACTATGTTCAGAAGAAACGAAAAATAAAAAAAATGTCATGTTTCGTGGATATTTTTAATACAGTTCGGCTATTTAATGTGTCGTAACACTACATGTTATTGGTACTCATGACGGGGCTCACAGGAATTCCATTGATGAAGTGCTGAAGACAGTACATATGTATAAAACAGTGAACAACATCTGCAGCACTAAAATAGTGATACTTTCTTGAATATTTCAATAAGATAACTAATAAATATTTTGCCAACATTTGAATACATTTTATCGCAATGATTCAAAAACATTCTTGCAAACTATTTCTGAAACATATCAATGTAAGATTTATGAGCGGACACGAAAATATTTTCGAAATATTTTTTAAACATTTCAGAAATATTGTGTACTATTGGTAAAATATTTTCATATTTCAAGAAAATATTTTCGAAACATTTCAGAAATATTTCCATGCTATATGAGCAATGACACCAAAGAGCAATGGCTCAATGAGAAAGTAAAAAAGCAGTAGCTCATCTTCTTGTTTTTGCTTCCTCATAGAGGAAGCTATGTTTTTTGTTCGAGATTGAAAACCGCATGGAAGAGGCAAGATGAATGGTATGTGCAACGGGGTTTCCGGCCCCTCGACTGGACTGTCCCTACATTTGTGCTGTATACCGATTTAGTTGGCTATCTTCCGTAGTGTGCTAAAAATATCCAACAAGGCAGCGCATGTCCCGATTTTTTTCTCTCTGGATGGACGTGTGAGAGAGAGCTGCATACCCGAGGGCGGGCTAATCCTGGACACACCGAATTTTATGTACCTTCTCGTGGGGAAAACTCTGGAGGCAAACTATCGAAGCATTATAATCTACTTTAAAATTATATTATTTCACAGAATACTAGAATTTTATATCGAATTTTATAATGAATTTCTCAATTATTAACAATTCAAAGAAAAGTTTCAAAGAATAGAAGAAGTATTGAAAATAATTTTTTTTTTTTTCAATACTTTTATTACTGAAATTGTTCTCACAATACATGTTAAATTAACTGTACTTCGAAAAATTGAACATTAATTTATTTTTAAGAAAAATTCAAAAACGCATATATTTCAATAACTGATAGTATTTCACTAAGAATTCTAAAAAAAATATATATATATGTATTGGGGATTGATCCCCCTTTCTGCGTCATAAATTGAAGCTTCGTAACTCAAGCCTTCTTCGAGTTGTTGTTTCCATTCACGCACATAGGGACACTTTTTCTAAATGGAGATTTTTTACGGTTTGGAGTATTCCAAACACGTTTTCATTAGTCTATTTTTCCATGAAAAAAAACGTCATCTATGAGAGAACAAAAAAATGCATGAAACTTAAGGTAGTTCTGTCGCTTGGTGTTCATTTCGCACAAGTTCCTGAAAAATAAGAGAAAATTCCAAATACTTCTCGATGATATAAAAATCTGGAAAAATTCATGCATACTAAAGGTATGCATACAAAATTTTATTAACAAATTCATGAAAAATAAAATTGTTCGATAAATCTCCCGGAAAACTAACTTTTTTTAAATGAAAATTATTTGTTCATTTTTCTAAATATGTATGAATTTTTTCAGACTTTTTAATTCACTTTGAATTTTTTTCTTTTTATATGAGAAAAATGTGAAAAAAGTCACAAAATTCAAAGTGAATTCAAAAATCTGAAAAAAATCATACGTATTCAGCAAAATGAACGAATCATTATCCATAAAAAAAGTTAGGTTTTCGGAAAATTTGTTGAACAATTAAATTTTTCTTCAATTTGTTAATAACATTTTGGGATTATCATTATGTAAAATTAACTTTTTCAGCACCTTTAATATGCTTGATTTTTTCAGATTTTAATGCCATCGAGAAGTGTTTGGAATTCTCTCTCATTTCTCTGAAACTTATGCGAAGTGAACACCATTCGCAAAGACCACCTTAAGGAAGAGACGTGACCACTCTACTAGTGTACCAAATTAACGCCCGGTAAGAATCACATATTTCGAGCTTTCCAACTATTTTAAGTACTCTGAAACCAGAATTTCGATTTTTTTTAAAAGAAAACAGCTTGATCATATGTTTATAAAACTCATTTTTAGCTGCACCTCGCGCCTAATCTAACTATTTCTGCAGTATTTATTTCTTCCGTCCTGCTTCGCAATCGACAAATATCCAAACGTGATTTCGAAGAAAATCGCGATTAAAAAGAAAAAGTACGTTGCACTTTGTATTTCATAAAAGTGCTTTAAGTACTGAAATTATTTTGAACTTAAAGTACTTGCGGTACTTAGTACTTAAAGTACTTGCGGTGCTTAGTACTTAGTACTTGCGGTGTTTAGTACTTAATACTTGCGGTCCTTAGTATTTAGTACTTGCGGTGCTTAGTACTTAAAGTACTGGTGGGACTTTGTAATTGTAGTAGGGCTGGACTGCGTCGCCTTGGCCGGCTTGAAAATCTTATCTGGCTAATGGACATTATTCTTTAGCCGGCTAAGCCGTCTTAGCCGGCTAAGATCGTTTGGCCGCTCAAAATCTTATTCCAACGAACTAATTATGTCTCTCAATACGTCTCTACTCTGGTACAAAAGGTACAAAAATAAATAAATAAAACAGGTAATGTGCCATAGATATGTCACATTACCGGTTTTAATGAATGTTACATTCATTTAATCAGTGACTTTGTAACTTACAATAAAAATGAATAGCCGGTTCAACTGCGTCTAATTCTTAGCCGGCCAAACGATTTTAGACGGCTGAGCCGCGGCTAATTCTTAGCCGGCCAAACGATCTTAGCCGATGAAGACAGCATAGCCGGCCAAACTATAATGTCCATTACCCAGATAAGATTTTTTAGCCAGCCAAGGAGGCTCAACTGTACAGTCCTAATTTAAAGTACATGCGATGCTTAGTACTTAATGTACTTGTGGCACTTAGTACTTAAAGTCCTTGGTGTACTTGGTACTTAAAGTACTTGTGGTACTTAGCACTTAAAGTCCTTGCTGTACTTAGTACTTAAAGTACACGTGGTACATACACTGAGAAAAAAAATCGATTGAGTCAACAAAATGAGCGCTTACGGGTGGCGAAACAAATTTTTGGTTGATAGAACGAAATACTTGCTGTATTAATCAACCAAACATTTGTTTCGCCACCCGTAAGGGCACATTTTGTTGACTCAAATGATTTTTTTTTCTCTGTGTAATACTTAAAGCACATGCGGCACTTAGTACTTAAAGTATATGTGGTACTTAGTACTTAAAATACATGTGGTACTTAGTACTTAAAGTACTTGCGGTACTTATAACTTAGTACCTCAAGTGCTTTTCAGTGCTTTGCCCAGCTCTGTTTACACATGCAGCCATAACTTCGTTATTAAATGTTAAAAAGAGACCTTCTCATCGTCGATCCATTGCATTACAAGACGAACCTTTCGTTGCAAGTCCTTCGATAAAAATATCCTTTTCCTCGATGCTGAGATCTAGGTCAGAACCGACAGATCGGGCGAGCGCTGCTATTCCGAACGTTGCACTTGCGCTTTCGATGTTTATCGCGGAACACGCGTTCGATGGTCTAATTTCATCCAGATGTACAATTAATGCAGCGGCTTTGTTGATATCGGCATACGAGCCACGACTCTTCGTCACCGCTGCCAACGTCTCCCAGACTTTGCCGGCTATCGAGCCTTTCGTACCACCGTGAGATGTCCTCGTCTTCGTTGCCTTCTTCGATATCTTGTCACCGATTATCTTTTCCGACACCGCTGTTCCACCTACGTACAATTTTTATCGCCTCTTTAATTTATGTCAGCGAACCCGGAAAATCCCTTCGGTCGGTAAATCCCCACGGCAAAGCTCGGCAGAATATTCGATCCTTTCGACATACACAATCGCAGTTACTAAACCTTTTTGCACCAAAAATTCTATCTGAGAGACACAATATTTAGAAAATTGTACTCAGAAAAATAATTTATTTGACGGTCATCGTTTATTTGGTTCAAATAAATATTGATTTGGTTTAAATGAATATTTATTTCATTTAAGTACCTATTTACTTTATTTAAATATTTATTTTAATCAAATAAATCTTTTACTTAAAAAAAATAAACGGTGGCCGTCAGATAATTTTTTTCTGGTTGCAGCGAAACACAACATTGGAAAATCACTTTGCGTCCATAACATTACACTTCAACGATCGAGTGAGAACTATAGAACTCTTTAATTCAACTTGTTCATTAAACTTCGTTTGAACTTGGCAATTTTTTAAAAATCTTCTTACTTTTTTTTCATCCTTTTCAAAGTACAATAAAAAAATGTAAAAGTGTATTTAAAAAAGGAGGAATCATGATAAAAAAAATAAAAAAGGAGAAAACATAATCAATCGCAGTTACAAAACTTTTTTACCCAACAAATTGTATGACAGAGAAACCACACGTAGAAAGTCTTATCAGAGAAACACAACGTTAGAAAATTCTATCTGGGAGACACAATATTTAGAAAATTTTATCACTTTGCGTCTATGACATTACACTTTAACGATCGAGTCGAAACTATAGAACTCTATAATTCAACTTGTTCATTAAACTCCTTTTGCATTCGGCAATTTTTTAAAAAATGTTTAACATTTTTATTTCAGCCTTTTCAGAGTATAATAAAAAGAAAAAGGTGGAAATTAAAATGTTCATATTGCTTCTTCATAAAAGTTGAAAATTGAAATTCGCGAAGCTTCTTCTATGAGGCAGCATTGTCTGTATTTTTGGCTTCCTCATAGAGGAAGCGTCGTGAATTTCACTTTTCAACTTTTATGAAGAAGCGATATGTAATTTTCAATATTGAGCTGTTATGAGGAAGCGATATGAAAATTTCAATGTCAACGTCTTAGCGTTTTATGCAAAACGGCTGACCTATTCAGGTTCAGTGCGTAAAAAAATATAACATCGTCACGTTTCACTTTGTCGAATCTGCGTTTGGCGCGAAAAAATACATGGAAGTATGCGCTACTGAATTTTCCTCTTTATCTAGCTTTTTAATCCCGTCATATCCATCGTCTTATGTATGTCTTGCTGTAGATCACGATAGGCACCTGGGATTTTCCGCGATGCCATCGGAAAGCAAAGAAATCGCTGTTTCCAAAAAGATCCAAAATCACTAATTTTTGCAATTTTGGCTATAACAATGCCCGGTAAACTTTTTCGTTAGTTGTCGCTCCAACAGTGTAATTCCACGTATTTTTTCACGCTGATCACGAATCTGACACTTATTTTATTCGCAGATGAATATTTGAAACATTTTTCGAAGAAATTAAAAATGGCGTACAAAAAAACAACTGAACATTTTTGGACGGAATTTGACAGAAACATTGACTATTAACCACACAAGCTCTGTGCAAAATTTCAGCCTGATCGGTGGAGGCGTTCCCGAGATATAGCAATTTCAATTTTTCGCGTCTGATTCACACACACACACACACACACACACACACACACACACACACACACACATACATCCGGGCATTTTTTCTAAATGTGATTTTTCGATGTTTTGGAACATTGTAAACACGTTTTCATTAAAGTCTCGAAAAATGTTTTTTTCACCATGACAAAGTTTCCTCTATGAGGAAGCAACATATAAAAATGTATATAAAAAAAAAGAAGGGATCGATCCGCGTGCCGAGCTCTCCGAGAAGACATGAACTAGTAGTCGTGCCAGGGCGCTCGTTCCATTACCATCCAGTTTGAGCTTTCGATGAAGTCTATTCCTGCATCTCTCGGAGGACAATCTTAGGTTCCCGAGGCCGCTAATCAGTGGCGGGAAGTTGCACGGATGGTGAAGAGGACTCGCTCCTCCCCCCTCCAGGTGCTCCTGCGGCCGGATCTCCAACATGTGCGAACCAGTTCGAACGACACTGACACAAACGCAAACGCACACACTGTCTTTTTCCCGAAAATGTTCCGGTCCGCGTTCGCTGCTCGAACTCTCGGTTCAAACTAATTCCTCCAATCTCGATTCTCTTGTTTTCCGCAGCTGCTCGTTTCCTGTCTTGACGGCCAAACGACTCCGATCCCCTCTCCGTCGCTACTTCCTCTCTTAATCGGGGGAGAACACGCCTGCGTGGGCCTCCGCGTTCATCAACAAACGATAGAGAAGTCTGTCAAGCACGTGTCTATGCGAGACGATTGTCGGTCACGTATCGTCAACGGTACTTTCGACGGAGCATCTTCGAGATGAAAATTCACGGAAATGTTAAGGTAGTACTAGCGCAATGACTGACGCCGACTAAGTTCGAGAGAAAAAAATACAAAGATTACAAACACTTCTCGATCGGATAAAAATCTGAAAAAAATCAAGCGTATGGAAGATTCTGATAAGATTGTTCGTCCATAATAATGATCACAAAATGTTATTCGTTTCCTTTATGTTAAAATTTCTTTAAAATCGTAATTTTCAAGTATTAAATAAAATTCTGAAAAAATTCATACGTGTTCAGAAAAATTAACAAATCATTTTCGTAATAAAAAAAATTTGATTGCCGGGTAATTTGTTGCACAATTTTTTTTTCAGCAATTTGTTATGGACATTCTGAAATTATTATTATTATTATTATGTACAAAAAATCTTTTCAGCACCTTTTATATGCTGGAATTTTTTCAGATTTTTTTCTCATCGAGAAGTGTTTGTAATCTTTGTATTTTTTTCTCTCGAACTTAGGCGGCGTCAGTCATTGTGCTAGTACTACCTTAATCGGAGTTGGTCGTTCGATCGATGAGAGTGTGCAATGATTTCGATGTTAGGCACCAGTTGCGACAGTCGCTCATTTTTTAAGGATGCGTCACACGTAGCGTTCGAAAAAAAAATAAGAGAAAATTGCAAATACTCGTCGATGGTATAAAAATCTGAAAGATTTATGGGTATTGAAAATATTAATTTTGCATCATAATGATTGCAAAATGTTATTAACGAATTAATCAAAACATTAATTGCTTAACAAATTATTCTGAATTCGTATGCATTTTTTCTCATTTTTCAATGACATTTGATTTTTTTAATGGATAAAATGTGTGAAGAAATACGAAAATCAAAACGCATTGAAAAATGTGAAAAAATTTCATACGTATTCAGAAAGATGAATGAATCATTTTCATTTTTTTAAAAGTTGGTTTGCCGTGTAATTTGTTAAACAATTAATTCTTTGATTAATTTTTTAGTAACTTTTCGACATTATTATTATGCAAAATTAACGTTATTGGCACTTTTAATACAGTTGATTTTTTTTTTTTTTTAGAATTTTATACCATTAGGAAGTGTTCGAATTCTCATTGAATCTCACTTTTGACTGGAAATTTACGGGTGAAACATCCTTAAGGATGCATCACACATACATTCCCAACCAAAAGTTTAATGCGTTCAAAATTTCAGTACTTGGCGACATGTAAAAAATCCGAAAAAATCCGCTGCATGTCAAGACCGTTGATTTTGCATAATGATACTGCCAAAAAGTTGTCAACAAATAAGTCGAAAAATTAATTGTTTAAAAAAAAATCAGACAACTTTGTATTTTCTCATTTTAAATGGATTCCTTGTTTTTTTAGAAGTCACATGAATTGTTTCAGAATTTTCTATCATTTCAAAATCTTTTTTCTCGAAAATTTAAAAAATCGATGTAGAGCTTACGGCTTTAAAAAATATCAAAAGCGGAAAATTAAGAAATTATAGAAAATACTGAAAAAATGTATGTGACTTCTAGAAAATCAATGAATGTATTTGAAAAGAGAAAAAAACGTTTACTGATTATTTATAGAATAATTTTCTTTTAGGAATTTGTTAATAACTTTTTGACATTATTATTATGCCAAATGAATGTTGTTGGCACCTTTAATACAGTTGATTTTTTTTCAGATTTTTGTACCATTAGGAAGTGTTCGAATTCTCACTGAAAATTTCACTTTTAACTGGGAATGCACGTGTGAAGCGTCCTTAATCGAGACTCGCGCACTCACACAACGAGAGTTGTAGTCGATTAAACCGCCCACCGAGCAGTGGCTCGCGGGCACAATTAAAACGTGAGTGGGACACTTGTCTCAACTATCGCTGTACACGCTGCGTATCTTAGTGTACGATCTGTCGGGCGTTAATTTAGATCACGGATAATTTAGCGGACGAAAAAAAAATGTATTCGCGAAGAAAAATTTTAAGGCGCTCGAAAAATCTCAGAAATTCGTATTTAGAATAAATGTTCTCATTTAGTTTTTGCACGAGTTTTTTTTTATTGAGCTTCAGTATTCACTAGGGATGTGCGAATAGCGCTTGAATTGAATTTAATTGAATACTGATGTTCAATTCAAAATTTGACTCGAATATTCAAAAAATGTTATAATTTAAAAAATTCGAATAATACGAATACTCATAAATATTACAAAAGTTCGATTATTTCGAATCATTTTTATGAATTGGATCTTCGAATGATGAAATTCCTATAACAATGAAACTGAGAACATAAATTGTATTCATTGAATGAATAATTTTGATTACTACAAAGCTGAAGACCTTGCAAGTTATTCCTATTTTTATCAATTCGTATTGTTTATCACGTTCTTTATAATGACCATTATGTTCCTTTATAAAGTCTCAAATTAATATTTATAATTATGTGAATAATGCGTTTACCTAAATCATTCGAATATTCTTAATTATTCGAATATATTGAATATTCAATTACGAATTATTCAAATTTTTTAATATTCGCACATCCCTACTATTGAAATGTGATGTAACTTTTATTACGGCGAGCGAACGGAAAAAAAATGCGTTCACGAACAATTTCACACTGTTAGAAGAATCTCGGAAGTTCGTATTTAGAATAAACGTTCTCTCCGTGTCACTGCGTTTAGTTTTTAAGTGAGTTTTTTTTTTTTTTTTTATTGAACCTCAGTATTGACATGCAATGCAAATTTTTTTACATGTTATTTTAAAGGCTCAAACGGCTACAGCGATCGCGAGGTTCAAACGTTCCTTCATCGATGAAAAGACTGTTTCCTGTGTGACAACTCGCGACGGAACGACCGCACTCCTAGTTTTACTAATTTTTTTCTCAACGGCTGAGACGCAGGCTTTTTTTGCTTCGACCAGTCAGCGTCGGACTAATCGGTCGGAAGTTTCGGTATTACGCGTTCGGGCTCTGGTGATACCCACTTGCAGACTGGATACATTCATGCCGCGGTTTGGCAATGCTGCTCGATGATAGGAGTCTGGTATCGCTCGTAGGCTGTGCGTGGTCACGAACCAGGGCCGCAGCGGCAAATTTTCTCGGCGCATTTTTAATCGCATTTTGCACGAATAATAAACATTGCTCCCCTTTTTGCTATAAATATAAAGAAACCTCAGAAAATTAGCCTATATGCGTCGTCGCCTTTGCTTTAACCGGAGCTGGGCAAAGTACCGAAAAGTACTTAAAGCACCAAGTACTTAAAATACTAAATACTTAAAGCACTAAGACACCAAGTACTGAAGACACCCAGTACGTACGGTACTAAGTGCACACGGTACCAAGTACTTATTGCACTAAGTACACATCGTACCAAGCCCTCAAGGAACTTGGTACAAGCTCACGGTACTAAGAACTTGATGTATTAAGTACTTAAGATACTAAGTACTTGAGGTACTGAGTACTTGATGTACTAAGTACTTGGGGTGCTAAGTACTTAAGGCTACTTAAGGGTACTTAAGGTTCTTGAGGTACTAAGTACTTAGTGCTTAGAGCACTAAGTACTTAGAGTACTAAGCACTTAGAGTACTAAGTACTTAGAGTACTAAGTACTTAGAGTACTAAGTACTTAGAGTACTAAGTACTTAGAGTACTAAGTGCTGAGAGCACTCAGTACATAGAGTACTAAGTACTTAGAGTACTAAGTGCTTAGAGCACTCAGTACATAGAGTACTAAGTACTTAGATCACTAAGCACTTAGAGCACTCAGTACTTAGAGTACTAAGTGCTTAGAGCACTAAGTACTTAGAGTACTGAGTGCTCTAAGTACTTAAAATACTTTTATAAAATACAAAGTACTTTTTCTTCTTAAGCGCGATCTTTTTGGTATCACATTTGAATGCGTGTCGAGTGCGAAACCAGACAGAGGAAATAAATACTGCTCAAGTCATAAGATTAGGCGTGAGGTGCAACTAAAAATTAGTTTTATGAACGTATTATCAACCTGTTTTCGTAAAAAAAAAATCGCGTTTTAGTGTCAGATTACTTAAAATAATAAATCGAAATATCGAAATATGTGATTCTTACCTGGCCTCAATTTGGTACACTAGTAGAGTGGTCACGTCTCTTCCTTAAGTGCAATGTTTATGAAGTTTGGGACAGAACTGGAGATTTTACAGGATTTCGATTTTTTTTTAATGGTCGTGGTATGTCTAACTTGCGTAAATTTTAAGTTACCGTCCTAAAACTGCATATGAATATTATATTTTTATTAAAGCCCTTTGGCATTGAATTTGTTCAAAATCAAAACGGTCGTATTTTATGGGATTTTAATTTTTTGAAAAACGGTCTAATTCGAGTAAACATGGAGGTATCGAGCTTACATTTCGAACTTACTTAAAATACCGTAAAGTACTTTGGTACTTTAAATACCAAATTAGTACTCGTGTACTTTAAGTACTGTCCAGTTCTGATCTAAATTATAACTCAATGATCAGTGTATGTATGTGACTCGACTCGTCAAAATTAAATCTCTATAACCATAAAGAAGAATGTGCGTCTTTGGATTTTTAAATTGTTCGAAAATTGTGTGAATTTGCGGGCTCGTTTAGTGGCGATATATCTTTCTAAAATATGATACACAAATGGACTAGCACTAACGATCCTTGGAATTGATTTTTCTTGAGAATCGATGTACACGCTTAAAATTTGATAAGAAATCGATTTTGTTTAAATTTCACCAAAAAAGTAACCTGACTCAAGCAAATTAATCTCCGCAGTGAGACGCAAAGCACCAGCAAGCCTTGCTGACAACTTGCTGTGAATATGCTCCTAAGAATTTTCGGCTTTGAGTGCTGGAAAAAAATAGGTAAATGCGGACACTTTTCTGGCCGATTGTTAGCAAAATACTATCTGGGATATTGTATTTATACTACAATCGGACCATTTTTTTAATGACAAAATTCTTTTTCCTTTTAATACATCATATATTGACCGCTAACAAACGATATGATCCTTTAGTCGTTTAAGGTAGCTATGTCGCTTCATGCTCATTTCGCATAAGTTCGAGAAAAATAAGAGAAAATTGCAAATACTTCTCGATGGTATAAAAATCTGAAAAAATGCATACATACTAAAGGTACTGAAATTATAATTTTGCATAATAATAGGTCCAAAATTTTGATTAACAAATTAATCAAAAAATTAATTGTTTAGCAAATTTCCCGCCAATGAAACTTTTTTTTAATGAAAATAATTGGTTCACTTTTCTGACTACGTATGACTTTTTTCAGATTTTTCAATTAGCTTTGATTTTTTTTTATATGGAACGAATGTGTGAAAAAACACAAAAATCAAAACTAATTGAAAAATCTGAAAAAATGGATACGTATTCAGAAAAATGAACGAATCATTTTCATTTTTTAAGAAGTTGGTTTGCCGGCTAATTTGTTAAACAATTATTTTTTTATTAATTTGTTAATAACATTTTGATATTATTATTATGCAAAATGAATATTTTTAACACCTTTAATGTACATGAATTTTTTCATATTTTTATGCCATCGAGAAGCACTTGCAATTTTCTCATATTTTTGTCGAACTTATGCGAAATGGGCGCGAAGCGACATGGCTTCCTTACCAGTGGAAATATGATGAAAAGTGTCACAGTCCAGCATTGCACATACGTAGACAATTCGTATGATGAAAAAAAAATGGGTGACGTTAGCGGAAGTGGTTAGCAACCGACTAACTCACAATATTTTTCTATGATTCGAATATCGCACGTCACATCATCGAAGCCTCCGCACGGTCCTTAATTGCAAAAGTAAAAAAGAGAAATGTAAATGTTAACTCACCGTTTTCACCGTCGGTGATTACACCAGCATCTTCTTCGCCTCGTTTTACCCTCTCAACTGGAACGGTTATAAATAACGAATGTAACGAAACAATTACCGAAATATGTAAAAAAAAGTATGCAATTTGTCGCCTTTATTACTTACTTAGGTGCATGTGGTTTTGCGAATGATGAGACGATGGAGGCTTTCTTTCTGGACGGATACGTTCCATGATTCTACTGATACGATCGTTTGCTCGTTCCTTTCGCGGAATCAGCGGACCTGGGCAGTTCTCCTCGACGACACGTACACATATTCGATGAACGCTCAGGTAGCAAACTGAAACAGAATGTATTTATCGATACTTTAATTGTACGACTGAAAAAAAACGTAGTTTATACTAGGGCTGTACTGTTGAGCCGCCTTGGCTGGCTAAAAAATCTTATCTGGCTAATGGACATTATAGATTGGCCGGCTAAGCCGTCTTAGCCAGCTAAGATTATTTAACCGGCTTAAAATTAGCCGGAGTTCAGCCGGCTATTCATTTTTATTGTGAATTACAAGAACACTGACGAAATTAATGAGACTTTTATGTATGACACATTACCTGTTTTATTTATTCATTTTTGTACTGCTATTATCTCACGGAAAATGAGAACATTATAACTTTCTTATACCAGAATAGAGACGTGTTGAGAGACATAATTAGTTCGGTGGAATAAGATTTTGAAGATCTTAAGGGCATGTGGCACAGACTTAGTCGGTAACAAATCGCCTTCCCTATTTTCTCCAAAACGATTGATCCGACGAGCAAAAGCAAATTAGGTTTTCATACTTATATCTATTGCCTACAAAAATAGGGAAAGCGATTTGTTACCATCGGAGCATTGTTACGTGTGTGTCACATCACCTTAAAAGCTGGCTAATTTTTCGCCGGCGAAACGATCTTCGCCGCCTAATATGGCTGAACTGTGCAGCCATAATTATATTATATTATATTATATTATATTATATTATATTATATTATATTATATTATATTATATTATATTATATTATATTATATTATCTGAACCGAAAGAATTCTTACCGCTGCATCGATATCCTTGAGGTCCGATACCACCGATAATAAGTCCACAATGATTGCAGTACGTGACGGTATAGTATTGGTCCGCCACAAAATGGTGACCTCTGACAATCATCTTTCTCGTCTTTCCAGTGAGTAGGCGTGCTTTTATATTCGACTTGTCTTTGGCGACGAACGTTGGAACTCCATCGAGAACCATCGGTCGTACTTGAAAGATCTTCGTCAATATCGTCGCCAGTCCGGCTGCGGTTGTAAATTTACGAAGATCCGGCTGATCCTTTTCCAAAACCTCCCTGAAATACAGAACAATATTTTTCCCTTTTAAAATAAGAATCGAGACGTGACAGTCGAATGTTCGAAATAATCGAAATCGAAAGTCACTTTTCGTAACTATTCTGTTGCAAATACTGTTTTTATGTAATAATAACTGCAAAATGTCATTGACAAATTAACGATAAAAATAATTGTTCAAAAAATTCTGGCAACTGAACTATTTTTCCATAAAAATGATTCGTTTATTTTTCAGAATACGTATGAATTTTTTCAGATTTTTTTGTAATCTTTGCAAATCGCATTTTTTCTATGTTCAAGCTGTGACAAAACGGAATTATCAAAGATTACAAAAAATTTGAATTACTATTTCACAAAAACGATCTTTGCAGCACCTCCAATATACTTGATTTTTTGAGATTTTGATTCCAACGAGAGTGTTCGAAATTTTCTCTGAATCTCACGTTTGGCGGAACTGTACCGCTCCGACTACCGTAAGGTAGTCCTTGCGAATGGTGTTTATTGCGCGCATAAGTTTCAGAGAAATAACAGGGAATTGCAAACACTTGTGGATGGTATAAAAATTTGAAAAAAATGAAGCAAATTGAAGGGGCTGAAATGATTAATTTTGCATAATAATAATTCCAAAATATTATTCACAAATTGATGAAAAATAAAATTGTTCGCCAAATCTACAGGAAAGACAACTTTTGCTTTTAATGAAAATTTTGGAATTATTATTATGTAAAAATTAATCTTTTCAGCACCTCTAATATGCTTGACTTTTTTAGATTTTTATCCCATAGAGAAGTGTTTGCAATTCCCTCTTATTTCTCTGAAACTTATGCGAAGTGAACACAATTCGACAGCAAATACTCCCTTAACATTTACCGACTATGAACCAGCAAGAACTTTAATCTTTTTTTGTATCAAATGATAATAAACCCTGTCGGCACGAGCGCGACTGTGAATTGACCACAACAAGAACCGGTTGAGATCGGCGAAAAAATAACCGCTGGTAACCGCTAATTTACCAGACTTGGTGTCGGTTTGCGGCGAACTATTGTCGAAAAATATACTGTATTTTAAGCATTCGAGGAGCGTTCTGGTGTGGTTGCAGTACTTATTACAACCGCAAAATGAACAGCAATACAACTGTTCGAGGAGCTTTCCGGTTGTTGTACTCATTATAACAAATCAGATTATGGCAAAGAGAGAAGAAAGAGAAGTCTAGGGAGGACTAGTCTCGTGATAACTATAGGCTGTTAAGGTTGTTGTGGGTTAAAGTCAAAAAGCTACCATTGCAATGAAAATTTTTGTGAATGTATATTATCCCCTTGCCAATAGTCTGTTTAAATTTCAGAACGATGTACAGCATCGTTAAAGAGAAAAAAAAATCGTAAATTTTGCAGCTTATTGCATTACTCTTATGGAGAATTCGCAACGATTCGCTATGAAGAATTCGCAACGTAACAGCTAAGAAAATGCTACCACATACATAAAAAATATATGTATAGTTCAAATGATAATCGCTTTAACGTTTGGCATTTTCCGAAGAAGATTGACAGGCTGTCTCTCTCGCACACCGACCGCACCGCACACCGCGCGCCCCCTAGTCACCCCGACGCCTCACCCCGCAGGCCCAGACCCCACAACAACCTTAATGTATGTTTAGTTTCTTATGTAAGAAATAATCGAATTACTCGAATTTCTTTAATTATTCAAATTTTTTAATATTCAATTCAATTCAAACGCTATTTGCACACCCCTAGTTTCTGACAGTTATTTTTTGGACGTTTTCGTCCGGTTTTTTATCGGTTGAATTACCGCAAAATTGCTAACGCCCGGGCCGACAGGGTATGGTTTAGGGCTGTAATCGCCCCGTCTTCGCCGACTAAGATCATTTGGGCGGCTAAAAATTAACCGCAGTTTAGCCAGCTATTCATTACTATTGTGAATTACAAGAAAACTGATGAAACTAATGGGACATTTATCTTTGGCACATTACCTGTTTTATTTAATAATTTTTATGATATTATTTGCTTAGATTCGACAACCTTTAAGATCTTAAAAATCTTATTCCCGCGAACTAATTATGTCTCTCAATAGGTCTCCATTCTGGTTGAAGAAAGTAAAAGTAAAACTCCCGGAAACGAGAAGCTACTAAATCTTCTCGTTTTCCGGAGATAATAGTAGTACAGACATTAATAAATGAATTAGGTAATGTGTCATTAAATATCTAATTAATTTCATCAGTTTCGTTGTCATTTCATAATAAAAATAAGTAGCCGGCTAAGCCGCGGCTAATTCTTAGCCAAACTATAATGTCCATTAGCCGGATAAGATTTTTTAGCCGGCTGAAATAGCTCAAATGTACAGCCCTAGTATAGGGCTGTACAGTTGAGCCGGTTTGGCCGGCTAAAAAATCTTATCCGGCTAATGGACATTATAGTTGGCCGGCTAAAAATTAGCTGCAGTTTAGCCGGCTATTCATTTATATTGTGAATTACAAGGAAACTAATGAAATTAATGAGACATTTATCTTCGGCATATTACTTGTTGAATATTATTAATTTCTATACTATCAGTAGATTTGACTACGTTTAAGATCTGTAAAATCTTATTGCCACGAACTAATTTTTATTGCCAACATTAAAATAGCCAATATTATAAAAGTCAAATACGGCGTTGGCGTTGAAAAAAAATTGAAAATTGAAATTTTCTCATCACTTCCTCATAAAAGTAAAAAATTCAAACAAAAATGTATTATTTTCTCATAATGTTCCTTCATTCGCAAAGCTTCCTCCATGAGGAAGCCAAAAGTACAGAACATGCTTTTTCATAGAAGGAGTTTTGCGAATGAAGGAACATTATAAGAAAGCGATATGAAAATTTCAATTTTCAACTTTTAGGAGAACGCGATGACAACATTTCAATTTCAAACTTTTTTCAACGTCATCGTCGTGTTTGATTTTTACAATATTAACTATAAAAATTACTTCGTGGCAATAAGATTTTAAAGATGTTAAAGGTAATCGAATCTATTGATAGTACAGATATGAATAAATACAACAGGTAATGTGCCAAAGATAAATGTCTCATTCATTTCATTAGTTTCCTCGTAATTCACAATAAAAATTAATAGCCGGTCAAACGATCTTGGCCGGCTAAGTCGTGGCTAATTTTTAGCCGCGCAAACCATCTTAGCCGGCTAAGACAGCTTAGCCGGCCAAACTATAATGCCCATTAGCCGGATAAGATTTTTTAGCCGGCCAAACCGGCTTAACTGTGCAGCCCTAACCTAGTATGGTTATTAGGATATTTTGTCGATTAGGCAAACGATGATTGGATCGCTGTATTCGTGCTTACAGATCTGGCTGCAATCTGGGAAGTAGGTAAGCTTCGATTATTCTCGTTTCTTGCGCTTTGTCGGTCGCACTTTCGTCGAGTTGCGCGTCGGTCGGACCAAACAGCGTGCCCAATCCTGCGGTTCGTTTCTGTTGAAAGTCTGCCAATTGCTCGTTCAATTCTTCCTTCGCTCGGGTTCGCGCCTTCCAAAATATCTGGGAATACAGAAAAGTCGTCAGTCATCCGGTAGAACAACCAAGTTCATCGTGCATCGTCCGGAATAAAAGTACACCGACCTTTCGTAAAATTTCCTCCTTGTCGTATTCCTTCGAGAGAACGTCGTCAATTTCACGGGCAACGTTTTCGTCCACGTTATTCAGCCGCAAAGGCTGCATGTTAGAAACGCATATAAATTAATTATTTTATCCATTATTTTTACAGATAAAAGGTATTCGTCTCGTTAGGGTACGGAGAAGTCACACGCAGCCATATGAAGCGACACTGCGACACGGCGAGCTCATCCAGACGTAATTATAATTGCTCATCAAAATTTTCGGGAATACCGCTTTCTTTGACTAAATAAATCAATGTGCTTAACGAGAGCACATAAATTTATAAATTTTATTGATTGACAAACGACGTTGATCTGAATTATCAAAAAATGATAAAAAGTTCCTGATTAAAAAATTATTTACATACAGTTAGCTAGCCAATCACGACTGTGACCTCACTGTAAACAAACTTTCTTTTGATAATTAATGAACAATATTGAAAGTTTTTTTATATAAACTGATTCTGAAATTTTAAACACATGTGCGTTGCAATTTTACAGTAAAATCTGTATTTTTAATGGACATTTTTGTAAATGTCAAATTGCAAAAGAATTGCAATTTTAATTCTCGTATTTTTATTTTACAATAAAAGTACATTAATGTTCACTCAATGTAAGTGATGTAAGCAAATTTAAATTTTCAATTAACTTTTCGAGTCATTTGTTGATAATTTTGGCATTATTATTATACAAAATCAATGGTATTGACACATATAATGCGACGTATTTATTTCGAATTTTTGGCATGTCGCGAAGTACTGAAATTTTGATCGCATTAAACATTTCGTTGGGAATATATGTGTAATGCATCCTTAATGAAGAGACGTGACCTGTCTACTAGTGTATCAAATTTCAACTGGCTATCTTGAACTATTTCGAAGCATAGTCGTTTTAAACGATGTAACTTTCTCTCTCACACACAGATACACATACACATACACATACATCCACACCCCTGGTAAAAAACACATTTTCCGACGTTTCAGACTATTTTAAATACTCTAACACTAAAATGTCAAAATTTTATGATCATACGATCATAAAATTGGCGCAAAGCTGCACCCTGCGCCTAATCTTTTTTTCGCACTCGACACCACATCCAAATGCGATTGAGAAGAAAATAGTACATGTCGATACGAGTTCAGAAAAAAATTTTCGCACGAGTATCGAAAAAAATTTTATTTCACAAGGTGTGAAAACGGAACTTTTCGCACGCGATGCGTGCGAAAAACCGCCATTTTCCCACCGAGTGACATAAAGTACTTTGTACTTTTTGTTTTATAAAAGTACCTCAAGTACTGAAATTGATTTGTACTTTTTATTTTATAAAAGTACTTTAAGTACTGATATTACTTTGTACTTGAAGTATTTGCGGTATTTAGTAATTAGTACTTTAAATACTTTTCGGTACTTTGCTCAGCTCTCCTTATTTATTAATCAAGTTCAGTGCGACAATATCAAAGCATTCTAGAAGTTTGTAAATGCTTTTTGTAATGACAATATATCCGTTAACTCAACCGAGGAAATCCCAAACAATTTCGCTAACTGACGCCACCAGATGTCATCTTCTTAAAATTGAATATCCACATGGGACATATGAAATCAAGACAGTCTTAATCAAACACGCTTCAACGAGACGAATACATTGATGAATAAAAATCTACAGATCCTTAGGCAATACGTACCGCACCGGGCACTAGGAAACTAGAGTGGATTTCGTAAGCCCACTTTTTCATTTCTTTGGCGTTCCCTTCCTTGTACAGATCCGTTATCAAGTAGAACAACTGCAAAACGATTATGTTAATAAATATCAACAAATTAACAAAATCCAGTTATACGATATTACATGGTGGCCGTTTTGTCCCCGAAAAAAAATTCCCTGACTTTTCACTGACCAATTGAAAATGTTACCTAACGAAACAAAAAAGAAATTAATTATGCAAATGAAAATACCTAATTATTGTATCAATGTTTAATTCGATTTTGTTTTTTTTTATTTTTTCGAAATGTTCCATATTATTTTGAAGGCTCCCTTTTATGTATTTCTTATTTATTTATACAAGATTCGGCGACAATTTACTTTTTCCCTGACCACTTTTGAAATTCCCTAAATTTTCCCTGATCAAGATTTTTTTTCCCTGAATTTTCTCGGTTTTGCCGGTTTTCCCTGACCGCGGCCACCATGTATTTTACTATATATACGTACCAGACTGGAGGGATCACTGTTCAATAGTACGTAGTTAATAAATACAGATAAATGTGCGTGGTGTTCCCACAGCTTGGAGAGAGATTTGAACGGCCCGTGATTATCCAGCTGACCCTGCGAACGTGCGAACGATTAATCGACCCGATAGATTTTTACGACACATTCGCTATCGCGGAAAATTTGTGACGGGAAACTTCTGTATAAATAGCGTGAATATTCGAGCATTAAATTTCCGCAATGCAATTTAATTTCCACAAACGGATAAGTTTATCCACGACAAGTCCTTAAGGTAGTAATTGGAATATTTGGACTATTAAAATCATTCGGATATTCTTAATTACTCGAAAATGTGGAAGTATTCAAATGATTCGAAGATTTTGAATATTCAAATGCGAATTATTAATACTCAATTCATGATAAATTATTTTAAAAATTTAATCATCACACATTCCTAATATTTACTATTCAAGACTTGCGGACTGTCTGAACCCACGTGAGTTCTGAGAGAATTGAGAGACATTGCGAACACTTCTCAATAAGATGAAAATCTGAAAAAATCAACTATATGGAAGGTACTGAAAATATTGATTTTGCGTAATAAATGTTATTAACAAATTAACGAAAAAAAATTCCAACAAATCAACCGGCAAACTAACTTTTTTTAAAAATGAAAATAATTTGTTAATTTTTCTGAAAATGTATGAATTTATTTTTCAGAATTTTTTGTAATCTTTGAAAATTGCGTTTTTTCACAGGTTGAACATAGAAAAAACGCGATTTTCAAAGATTATAAAAATGTTTGAAAAAATTCATACGTATTCAGAAAAATAAATGTATTATTTTTATAAAGGAAAATAGTTAAGTTAACAGGTAATTTGTTGTATAATATTTTTTATCTTCAATTTGTTAATAACAAATTGGCATTATTATTGCAGAAAAACAATCTTTGCAGCATCTCCCATATACTTGATTTTTTCAAATTTTTATCCCATAGTGAAGTGTTCGAAATTTTCTTTGAAACTCGCATTTGGCGGAACTTTACTTGCGGTAAAGTTCCGCCAAATGTGAGTTTCAAAGAAGCAAGTTCTACCTTAAGGTAGTCCTTGTTTCAAAGAAATAAGAGGAAATTGCAAACACTCCTGAATGGTATAAAAAAAATAAAGCATATTAAAGGTCCTAAGAAGGTTAATTTAAAAATAATAATAATTCCAAAATGTTATTAACAAATTGATGAAAAATAGAATTGTTCAACAAATTTCCCGAAAACCTAACTTTTAAAAAAATGATAATGATTCGTTCATTTTTTTTAATACGCATGAATTTTTTCAGATCTTTTTATTCACTTTGAATTTTGGGACTTTCTACACATTTTTCCCATATAAAAAGAAAAAAATTCAAAGTGAATTTAAAAATGTGAAAAAATGTATACGTGTTTAGAAAAATGAACCAATCATTTTCATAAAAAATGGGTGTCCGGGAAATTTGTTAATCAATGTTTTTTTCATCAATTTGTTAATAACATTTTGGAATTATTATCATGCAAAAGTAATCTTTTCAGTACCTTTAATATGCATGCATTTTTCAAATTTTTATACCGTCGAGAAGTATTTGCAATTTTATGTCATTTTTCTCGAACTTATGCGATCTGAATACCAAGCGACAGAACTATACTTTAAGTAGCATAGTGCGTGTCTGGCTGCAGGCAACGCAGTTTCAGTTTCAACCCAAAGCTGTCTACAAATATTATTTCTGAGAACATCTTGCCGATTACTCATCCAAGCAAGACCACGCATTTGCAGATGATATTACCATAAAATTGGCCCGAGCCCGCAAATATATGTGTGATAAATAAATTTATTGTCGACGAGCTCGAAGAAACTCGATCGATCCAAAGGAATGAATAACACAAATTAACGAAAAGATATCTAACGTGTGGAGTTGGTGTTTAACATGAAACTACGAAACTTACAACTTCTTGGTCACTCATGTCGTCGTCTTCCATGGACATTATGGGCTGTTGAATCGTAGGCAGTCCGGCAGTACTTTCATTCAGAGGTTGTCGAACCGGAGAAATAGTCACAAAGCCGTCGACCAAGCTCTGCAAAAATATAAGTGCGTTAAAAATCGGGAGAATTTCTTATTTATCTAGGATAATTTTTTTTAAATTATTTAAACTGTTGCATTTTTGATGATTTTTCGTTTCTTCGCACAAAACTATGAAAAAAATAATTTCACACGATAATTGACTCTGTACAATTGGTTACTTATTATTTCAGTTAGTAATTTCATCCTGTAATATTTTTGTCAAAACTGAGTCAATTATAAATTTTTTTGGGAGAATTGTCAATGAACAAATTTTTTTGTTAATGTTTACAAGATTCAACGACCATCACAAAATATATCGAGAGACACGGTTCACTGAGTGTCAATTCTCTTCCTTAGTGTGTTAAGAATTGTTCGAAAATAATGAGGTTACAATTAGGTTACAAAGAAATTATGGGTTATACATGAAAATCCAATTTTTCAATAGATCACATTTTTTTTATCTGCATTCGATATCGACACGCTCTTGTGGTGGAATTTGGGGTGAACATCTAATTAAATTTCCTCACATTACGTTTCAGCCAATCACTGTAGCCTTTTTCGGAAAATTACTTTCGTACCAATAATAATACAATAAACATAATAAATATTAAAAATGGGAGGTGGTTTTATTAGATACAGCCTCAAAATTTTATTACGCGACAGTGTGGATTTGTCCCAGAAATAAAACATAAAGCGATAATTTTCTGTTAAAAACAAACATTTTTCTGCTCCTACTACAATCTGCGACCCTTACTTTCTTCGAGTAATTATTTTTGCCCACAAATAAAATTGACTTTGGAAAAAAAAAACTTGTCCCATAGTGGGGAAACGGTGTCATCGTGAGATCCATATCTTCCCAGAAGGAACTGTTAAAACAAATGTACGAAAAGCGAAAGTAAGCAAATTGAAGATTTGAATTTACGCAATTTTTCCTAAAAAAATATTTCGTTCTCTGACAATTTTTCCGATTTCCTTAAAGCATTTACAATCCTCGTTGGTTTTGCATCTTTGACCTAACTTGTGACGTTCATCACGTTTTTTTATGAACCTGTGAAACCAGACACATTTCGATCTTTGTAGATAAAACTGCTACAACTGATTTTAATGCATGCCTCGGAGCAATGTATGTGTTTGCAGTACACGCAAAAAAAAACTAGAACGTGTCCAACACAAATTCTTTCGGCCCGCATGCTTTAATGCGGGCAACCGATGATGCGGCAAGTCCAGGACTAGAATGAAGTATCAGATTTTTTTTGAGAATACCAAGGTTTGCAATCACCGAGGATGTTCAACGATGAACGATGATCATTCAAAATCATCTCGTCTCGTCAAATCGACTCGTCAAATACCACATTGAGAAAAGGATACAATAAAAATGACCGGTCATCTAAGAAAAATTACCATAGTTCTTTTTTTTATCTTCCTGAAGTTTCCCTTATGGCTCTGACTATTTTTCTGCCATCACGCTGCAATTCCTCAATTGTTGCAAGTCTTACATTTCGCTTGTAGATGCGCATCTGCAGCCGCTTCCCCCTCCGCCCTACTGTATAGCATTTGCACGAGGTCGTAGGGGAACTAAAGAAAATTTTCAGCGATACAGCCGGTCATTCCAACTCAGTCTTGATGTTCGTACTCAATATTTCGAGTATGAACACCAATCCTCAGAATTCGACCTCCCGCGCTACGGTTTCAATGCGCCAGTTAGTGTACGGCTAGGCGGTCACCCATCCAAGTACTGACCGCGAAAGATTCTGTAAAACGAAGACTGTACACCGTGTATGTGGGCACGCGAACATATGACCACGAATAGGCTGTACACCAAGTCAACGGTACACCGAAGAGAGTGAATACACCACCAACGGAACACTCAACTGCACACAAATGACATATTTCAGGGGCTATTCTCGAGAGATATACCGATAATAGATTACAACACTACCCTGTCGCCCTGGCATATTGAGAGATCGAAGAAGCGATACAAAAAGGGACGGTTGGTTTTGTTCTAAAAATTAACAACTCTAATGACCGCTGAAGCGACCGCACTGGCGTCATATTTTAGTTTGCCGTATTTCGGCAATGAAGTCGTTTGTTTGATCGGAGACCGAATAAACGACCGTAATAGTAACCGTCTAGCAAAGCTCATCCCCACATAGCAATTGGAAGACATAAAAAATGGCACACTCTTAGATGTGCTCTGAATTCATTTCGATATGAACTCAGAATGTCCTATGAAAGGTATCGAATGCGTCGATTTCGGACCACTGGTAGTCCGACTCTTCAACATCTCAACTTAAGTATGTCTTTTTGTGGACTCTTTGCATCGTATTGTCCCATACAATATTAATACAATGTTGATCCAGAAATATTATTGTACGGTGCAATACATATAAAGATTTCTCGAAAATACTTACTTAAGTTCACATGTTTGAGATGACTACCAGTGGTCGGGAATCGACGTATTCGATATCTTTCAGCGGTCATTTAGAGTTCGTATGGTAATTAATTCCGAGCACATTTAAGAAGTGTGTTTTTTTACGATCCATTTACGACGTATATATGTCGTCCAATTGATATGTGGGAAACTGCTGGTTAAACCGTATTTGTGGCAAAGAGGTAGTATTTGACTGTTCCGAACGCAAAACAATTTCGATTAGCCGCTGACCTTGCAGTAGTTCAGCTCGAGGCCGTGGCGCTGCATTCGGTCGAATTTGCGATCGTTTCACGGTGGATTTTGGGAACGAGCAGACCGGTTGTATTTATAATCGAAATACTGTCGGTGGTCCTGACAGGGTACATAGGCGATACTACTCTTGTGGAGAATGTATACCTAAAGTGTCATAACAATGTTCATGCTGCAATTACGCCCTCTTGGTAATGCATTGCGAACTGGCACCTCTTAATATTGTCACAATAAGACATGGGCATTAGTGCGGACACAAGTCCGCACTTGTGTTGAGTTGTCGAGTGTTCAGTTGGTAGTGTGTACACTTACTCGGTGTTGATTTGACTTTGTGTACAACCTATTCGTGATCATAGTTTAGGTGCCACCATTCACGGCATTCAGTCTTCGTGTCGAGATGACTTCTTCTTCTTCTTGTTCTTCTTGTTCTTTTTTTTCTTCTTCTTCTCTAATTAATTACTCAGTAGCCGGACTGCCCACTGGGAAAACCGTGCCGGCCAAGATTGTATACAGATTAGGGGGGAGCGGGGCAAAATGGCATACGGGGGCAAAACGGGGTAATGAGACAAAACGCAATTCTCCAATAACTTTGAGATGGTGGCAATGGTGGTGCGTGGGTCAAAATGGGTTTAAAAATCCGAATGTATCGTTGGGACAAAACGGGGCATCCAGAAATTATTGGAAAATTAAGTTTTGTGCCATTTTGCCCCGGTCTCCCCTAGACGCGGATGGTTAAACCGCTTTTATGTAGAATTTTTTGTTCACAAGGCTCTTCCCGATTATGTTCGTTGAGGCTGTAAAGCCCTCTACTACTGAGGCAGAAAGGCGCTCACAGATGGTGCCGTCTTCCAGGCGAAAGTTCGTAATGAACGAAATTAATCAGTCGAAACTAATTAATTAGAAGAAGAAGAGCACTCGGGAGGACCTACAATTTTACGTGGAATCCGAACCGTGATAAGTAGAGGTAAACAACCAAGGAAGTGTCGAGTTGTCTTTGTGGGGACTTTTTCGGTGTTCACCTGATATACTGCCCCACCGAAGCCGCACAGGAACCGCGCATCCACCGCTGTCGGTTACCATCGCTCATGGTAGTACGCAATAGAGCAGGGCAGTATTTTAAATGCTTGATGTATTACAGGTACTTTAAGTAAAAAATACAAAATACTTTTGTCTTCTCCATATTAGGGCGGTACGGTTTGGCCGGACGGGATGGACAGAATCGATGAATGGATGAATGGAATTGGCATCCATCCCGTCCATCCATTCGGTCCACATATCCCGCCCATCCATCCATGTATACGTATTGATTTTTAAGAGATACTTTAAATAGTACGTAAACGAACTACTCTTTAATGTAGTTCATAAATGTATTTTAAGTACAAAAAGTATTTTGTTTTTTAAATACATGTAGTCCCTAGCATGTTGCAAGACTGATGCAAAAACCGGGAAAACTGAGCAAAAGACCGACATTAAGACTCAGTAGCGATGTGCGAGAACGTTACCGATATTTTTTCAACAAAAGACCGGCGATTTGACCTGTCGTAAAGTATTAAAAATTGGCCGCGGGGAGGGGATGAGCTTCATTTTCCCTCCTAATATTTGACAATTTCATGCTCGGTCGTTTGCTAACTACGACCAAGCAAAAGATCGTAAACCGGGAAAGTACCTGTTTTGTAATCGGTCGTTTACCGAACAGATGACCGGAAATAAAACACAAGCAAGCTTCCACGAAATGGATGTTGCTGGAGTATGGGAAAGCTGGCTGCCTCCAATGCTCGACCGAGTTAGGTAAAGGACCTTTCTAAAATCTTTGCAAGATCGGACTTTGTACTGATGAAGACCGACCGAAAAACCGAGGCAAAGACCTTCTTGAAATGTTTGCAAAATCGGTCTTTTTACTAGCGAAGACCGACTGAAAGATGGCAAAACGACGCTATTGTCTTTATTCCCAAAATTCAACTTGCCATCGATAGGCTTAGAGGGCATAAATGGACTCAGTATAAGAACTCATGTCAACCGATAGAGTATCAAAAAATGTGTTGTCTCGCACTGAGAAGTGTATGCTGTACAGCCGTCGTGATCCCGCCTTATAAGCATATCGGGAACTGTTTCGCTTTCGAGAAAGAGAAACTCATTGGCCATCTAGCGGCTTCATTGCAACTACCGTTATACGCAGACCGACCGTGCACAATGCCTCAGCTGAGTGTGTTATTACTGCCGCTAGAAGGCTTATGAGTCCGGCCTTTCTCGAAAACGAAACAGTTCCCGATATGCTTATGAGGCGGGGTCACGATGGCTTTACAGTATACATTTCACAGTGTAAGACCACATTTTTTTGTTACTCGATCGGTTCACAAAGTTCTTATACCGAACCGATCTACTCTAAGCTTATTGATGGTAAATTGAATTTTGGGAATAAA
>JAPYZC010004121.1:0-25588 GCA_030522665.1 Ichneumoninae sp. A BG-2022a
TTTTTAAAGTATAATAAATAGTATAACCAACACGTGAAAACACTAAGATTATAAATAAATAAAAACTAATAATCATTTTTTAAAGCACGAATAAACAACCTATAAATATATATTACAAATTGGCATAGACGCAGCTCGACACGTATTCGAGATAGTAACCGAGGTACCACACGTTGAATGAATTCAATGCACTGTAGAATAGCACACAGCTACAGCATTTTTATAGCAGACGACAAATAATCGCAAAGGCAATAGTAGATAATGGCGGGCGTCTGTCGATATATCTGAATAGGGTTTTTGCCCGTTTTTTCGAAGTTAATTATCTCTGCCATTCCACATTTATTTTTCTTATTCCTTTGCTACGAACACACTCCCACATACACAGAACTAGTGTGCCAAATTCTGTCAAGAGACGTTGCGCCGTTCCGACAAATAACTCCCGTCTTCTTGCCCTAGCGGGCAGTCGGGAGTTAAAGAATATTTGTATTCTTAAAATATATTGCAATATACTTTTCCCGGTAATGATGGAATGAGTGGATGTGAATAAAAGGAATGGAAAACCTAGTCAGTAAGGCATAATGTAAGCACCGGCAAGACCAAAGTGTACAGGGCATGTAAAACATTTGTTATATATAAATAAATACTTTTCCCGGTGCTTCTAAAATTGCATCTTGATATTAAAATATGAAAGTACAATTATCTGGATGAAAAAAGCCTGAGATCATTTAATCTAAAAAAAACTTCCTAAATCTGATATACAAAAATAAAAAGACTTGATTAGTCCAAAGTTCGAACAAGCTCTATTTTTTTAAAGTACTCCTATAAATTCCCTGCAATAAACCGAATGTCTATTACCGACGTCTTCTCGGTACAGGTTGAAGCTCTCTCGCTTTCCATCTCCCGTACATTTCGTATCGGTAAAATCCTCCGATGCACTCCGCAGTCTCTGCGGCAGCTTCCGTTTCACCGAGAGCCGCTGCACTTTAGAGTCAAGTTTCACATTTCCCCGCGGCGGCGACGACGAAAAGGAGAGAGGTAAAGCTACAACTCGGCGGCAGACGCGAGAGAGCAACAGTATCCTCCCTAATCCGATTAGATCTGATACACTTACAGTGCGCGTACAAGATACGTATAGAGATTTTACCGGCGGCGCGCAGGCAACATGTTGCTTCTATGGGTAGTGAAGAGTCTGCTGAATATTGCGCACATCGCGACGTTGCTTTCATTTATATTGATACAGCATTGTGTTCTCGCTGCCTCCCGTGAAACTTGGACGAAGTCGAGTCTCTCTCGACTGTATTGCGGCGCGGAGTTAGAAGCACATATAGATGTGTAGAGGAGACTACGGCTATATTGGGTAAACTGTACGAGGCAGACACGGGGCAAAATGGGTTAGTGGAAAATAAAATAGAGAAATATCGGCATTGAAAAAAAAATATCAATGACTCAAGTAAAATTCGCTTGCGGGCTGCCAAAGAAAAAAAAAATTGTTATTTCAATTCTTACAATTCCATACGAGATTGAAACGATAACATGTCTTGCCGTCGTTCTTTCAATATCATATGGAGTTGTAAGAATTGAAAGTGGAATAGAAATTTAAAAAAAAAGAAAAAACAAGTCTTTGGCATCCAGCAATCGAAATTTTTTTTTTCAGTGAGGTTAAATAATATATAGGATTAAATAACAGGGCTCAATAAATAACAATATAGAAAAATGTTTTTCAATATATCGTTTCGATGTGGGAGCTAGTCCGTTTTGCCCCTGCATTCGAAGACGACGCATGCTAGACTCGATTGCACTCACGGATCTCCGAGTTTCCATCTCGTATTCTCAACTGAACGGCGAGAGATTCGCCAAACCCCTACAGCTTGTTTATATTTAAATGCCGTAGCACTTTGCGTACGGAGCTAGGCTGACGAACTGTAGAAGCGCAAGCCGCAAACGTATAAACACTGACTGTTTACGTATCACTACTCTGTACAATTGTCACACGATTCAGAGTCGACTCAGAGGAATGAAACTGACAAGAAAGTAAAATTATGACCTACTAAAATTGATTAGATGAACGAACCTTTTTTTTAACTACGTAACAAAAGTACGAAAAACAAGCAACGGCACCTCGGCGCCTTTTGGGCATGTTAGGGGGCTTCGCTCGCACTTAAACACACGTCGCGCTTCGTGCTGCGTATGAGGGTAGAATATGAGATATGAGATAGAATTAGAGATATGCCGTTTTTTATTCCGGAAAATGTTTGTTGTGTCATAACTGTCATTTTTGTTCGGCGTCTGAAATGTGGTTAAAACAGTGAAAAGATATCTAGTTGGGATTTGGGCACATTTATATCTGTACCACTCACAACTCTACCAGAAAACATCTTTACCGTATTAGAACTCTACCAAAAACTCTCCCCAAATTTAAATAAAACTCTCCCGGAA
Organism: Ichneumoninae sp. A BG-2022a; assembly: GCA_030522665.1. NCBI lineage: Eukaryota > Metazoa > Arthropoda > Insecta > Hymenoptera > Ichneumonidae > Ichneumoninae sp. A BG-2022a. The sequence continues at coordinate 2,437 of JAPYZC010004121.1, forward strand.
TAAAAATAAAACTCTCTCCGAATTTATATAAAACTCTCCCGGAATAAAAATAAAACTCTCTCCGAATTTATATAAAACTCTCCCGGAATAAAAATAAAAATTCGGGGAGAGTTTTATTTTAATTCAGGGAGAGTTTTATTTAAATTCCGGGAGAGTTTTTGATAGAGTTCTAATATGGTAGAGTTGTAATACGGTAGACATGTTTTCTGGTAGAGTTGTCCGTGGTAGAGATATAAATGTTCCGAGATTTGACCATAATTATTTTTTAGTCCCAAAATTTCGTCAACTTTTTAGCAGACTAGTTTGATTATAACAAATTTTTTCCATCGTTAATTTCGTAATCGTTTGTATTTTCATTTGTTATCAATTAATTCACCAATGAAACAATAGTATAAAATGAAAACACATTTTTTTCTTTATTGTGATTAACGAAATTGGTACTTTATTAATTTTGAAGTTGGAACCGCGGGGGCTTTGACCGGTCACAAAGTCGGCGCCCATCTCTAACCGTAATTCTCCATCCTTGAAAACGGCTGAGATTCGGCCAACACAGCTGGTGCATATCGGTTGGGATCGCGAATTCAACGATACATGGGGCTTTCTTAGTCGACGATGAAACTAAGAGATTAGTCCATTTTTCCACCCCTGCGTTCGCCAGGGTAGTTGCCTCGCCCGAAATAGGGGCAACTTTGCAAAATATGTATTTATTCAACGCATTGTAACTATCCAGTATTTGTAAAGAGAAAAAGAATCAATAACAGCATAAGTACGAGTGGAATAATCAAAGGTTTTAAAAAACAATCGAATAAATAACATACTTTGTTCTGAACAATAAATAAATATCTATGAATACAGTTTGTGTAATTTGTGTTGATATTATATTGACGCATATTTTAATAACGATTTATAACAAAAATTAATTGTCGGCGCAAGCACAATGAAGTGAATAAACAATTAGAAAAAATAATAAATAAAATAACACATTGCATGCGAAAAGACATAACTTTATGTGAATGAAAAAAAAGAATTATTGCGAAGAGCTGTGAACTTGTGCGGATGGAGTTAAAAACAAAAAAATTAAAAATATCACTGCAGATAATCACATTCGTAGGGATATTCATGGGTTCTCATATTCGCTCTGCATACTCGCTGATATATGTGGTGAGTAAGCAGGAAATATAAAAAAATTTGGTTCACGGAAACCAAAGTTGTAAAACCGTACAGAAATATGTTAACTAAAAAAGCCGTTTCAGGTAACCGGATGCATAAAGATTAAAAAATGCACTTCTCGTGCATACTTCTCATCTCAAAATATGATGACGCTGCAAATATCAACATCATAAGTCTTCGCAATGCAACGATACTATGTCTCACGGACGTCGGAGTGAACATAAATTTTCTCAAGGCCTTGCGTACTAATAATTAAGTGAAGTTATCAATTTTGTTGGTTGTAAAATGTCTAAGTTACTCTATATGTACTGTACATGTAAAGCGCATAAAAATAAATGCAACTGATTTTTGTTAAGATTTTTCATCTTCAGTCAATATCGATGTACGGAAGGCGATTTTACTAGACACTTTCCTCCAAAAAAGTGAGTACCTAAAAATCAGTATAGATTCACCGAACGATCCCCAAATCTATTCCCCGCGAGTCTTTAATTAGTCGACAGTTTCTTTCCCTCAAACACCAAAATGTAACGGGATTTACCTACCACAATTTTATTCCTACCATCTTCCACCCGAGAAACAATATCATCGTTGGGAACAAAAAATAAAAATAAAAAAAAGTTTCGCGAGGGCTCGTGAAGACGGAAAGGGGCTCGTGAAGTGGAAATACTAAGAGACAGGGGGGGGGGGGGTATGGACGAAGCGGAAAGTGAGGACGAAGTTGTGTGCACTACGTGTTCGGGAGATGCGCGCGGTAAGGTACGTGCTCTATACTAGCTGCAGCGTGCAGTACATTATGCAAAGACGAAATACGTATATATAGTGCGAAGGGCTTCGGTGGATTCGAAGTTGCACACGTTTCTCGGGGTGGTGAGGTCGTGGTTGGACGGTGGTCTCAACTCGCATCGATGCGAACTGAATATTCATACAACGGAAGCTGGGCGCCATCCCTTCACTGCCGCCGCCACTTCCGACCACTCTCGTGTATGCGGTATACGTACCCGTCTGTATATATCCTATTCCTAGCCCCGTCTACACTCTCTATATACCTATATATACACGCCTATGTACTATACAGTGCACCGTGTCTATCCCGAGCCTATATCGACGAGTGAGAATCGGAAGGGCGTATCTTTCCGCGCTTTCCATTTTAAATCGCGCGACATACGCCCATCTGGTTCTCAGCGTCCGATATACGCCTCAGTTCATCCAACTCCCTCGCTCAAACGCCCCCGCGTTCTCGATGGTCCTGTGACTCCCAACTTCGCCCCCCCCCCCCCCACCGCCCCCCGCGCCCCACACCTCCTTGTCTCGGTCTCTCCTCCCTTATCGTTTCCCGGCATATGCATCGAGTGGTACAGCGCGCGGTCGCCCAGCATCCGCAGTCAAGCGGCGAACGGTTCGACGCTCTCGGCCGAACGTCAATTTCAATAATAAATAGATACGAAAGAGACAGCGCGATAATCGAGGGACGACAGAACGACCGTGCTGTCGGTCGGTCCGACGAACGGAGATAAATGTCCCACAGTTGCGGACAACCGATCAAGGTCGACAAGATATTTCGGAACATTCAATGATGATAATTTTGCGAAGACTCGGAAGCAAAGAACAATTATAAAACTTTTGGTTTTTCTTTTTTTTTTTTTGGGAAAGTTTAACACGAAAAAGACAATCTCTAAAAAAGACAAGACCAATACCGCTATAAACCGAAGAGCCATTCTGTTGATGAGGCGAAAAAAAAGAGATGAAAGCAAAAGATTTACCAAAGAAAATAAAAATAGAGAAAAATATTTGAGACGTGTCTGGCACGATTCGCCCCGACAAGCGTCTCGAGGAGGCTTGGATGCTGGAGGATGCGCGAAACAGAGCGATTTTAAAGGTTAAACGGAGCAGAATTGGCGTCAGTACCAATGGGAAGCTGCTTCTCCTTCGTCTTCCTCCTTGTCGTCCTCCTCGTCGTCCTGCTGGTAGCGTGATGAAACGCTCGCGCCGCTCGGAAGCATGCCGTTACCCTCCGACGTCTTTGACGTTTCTATAACGCAAGCAAGCCTTTTTCTCGTTCCTCCTCTCGCGAGCCCGTTACACGATTCTTACTTTCTCGCCGCACCCTTCTTTGCATCGTGCCGACTTTTTACTTTTTTTTTTCTGCTCCATCCAAACTTCCCCGTTTTACCTGCCTTATGTATTGTACGTATATATATATGTATGTCTGTCCTCTCCCGTCGCTATGGCACTCGTTGTCGGTTATCTTCGCGCCGTCAGATTTTTTTCCATTTCCCTGAAATCCTTCGTCACCGGAGCGGAAATAATTGACGGCGAGGAATGCTCGCCGTGGGAGGCGCGCCCTTACCAATCGCACTTCTCATACCTCTCAACCTCGACGGCTTTTTATCTCACTTATGTATATATACATATATATACATGTTCTTTCCCTGACAATCTCGTCTACGCGCGGCAGATCGTCATCGTTCATCTCGAATCTTTCTCTGGCGTTATCTTGTGTGTTTTTTTTCTACTTTCTTCTTCATTCCTATTTGTTCTTCTTTCCCACTGACTCGTTTCTCACATACCCTAGTTCATTCTGTCCATACACGGAGTCTTTGTCGCACCGTCATCGACGGTCCCGAAATACGCACGCACGAGGACACATCCGGATGAGAGATTAAATGCACCGAGTGAGAGATGAGTTTTTGTGGGTTTTTTTTTTTTTTTTTTTTTTTTTTTTTTTTCTTTTTTTTTTTTGCTGAGGCCTCTTTAATTGAAACAAGACTCTCCGTGCGGATTTTATTCAAGTCCCCGAGGTGAATCCGGATATTGCGTTCTACGGACTTCGGACTCGGCAACCTGACCTATGTATCACCTTCTTTGTTTTTTCTTTTTTTTTTAATGAAAACTCCTGATGTTCTTTCGCAGTAAAATTGGCACATTTACGTCTCTACCACTCATAACTCTACCGTATTAGAACTCTACCAAAATATCTACCAGAAACTAAAAACACTCTACCAGAATCAGAATACAACTCTACCGGACTTGAAATAATATTCTATGGACTTGAAAAATAAAACTCTACCGAAATTGAACTAAAACTCTACCGGAATTGAAATAAAACTCTACACAAATACGAGGCTAGACGGTAGCCTTGTATTCCGGTAGAGTTTTGATTCCATTCCGGTAGATTTTTATTTTGATGATGGTAAAGTTTTTTTTACCTTCTGGTAGAGATTTTGACAGTGTTTCAATACGGTAGAGTAGTAATATGGTAGAGATGTTTTCTGGTTGAATTGTTATCTAAGTAGAGTTGTGAGTGGTAGATATGTAAATGTACCGTAAAATGTACTATAAAGCTAACCTCAATAGTAACTTTACGTCAATGATCAAACACGAACAAAAAATCATGATAATGGATTGGTCCAAAAATAAATGTATAATCTTTTTTATCAATCCTGAGAATCACGCGAAAGTAATCTGGAAAGCAAAAAAAAAGTATAAGGAAAACCGGTGAAAAAAAAATCGACGAGCAAGTCGGTTTTTTCTTCTCACCTTGCGGAGTCCTCATAATCCTCCCTCGTTCGCCGGCACTTGGCCCGTTAGTTCGGGAAAGCCAAAGTCGAGGACGAGAAGCGCCGTTGGTACGTCGGGGTTTTAAAAGGGGTGAGTGGGTATCTGGAGTGAGCGAGAGGGAGCGGGAAAACGAGTGACAGAGAGATGGGGAGGGGGAGTGAGCTAAAAAGAAATGAATAGGGAAGGCTTTCACACACTATCGCCACTAATCGACTCTTGCCACTAACGAGCGACGCTCGTTTCTCGCCCGCCTCGATTTTAATAACCCCCCTCACGGCCCCCTTCCTCCCCTCCCCCTGGCACAAACCACCCAACGCCCTCGCGAGAATACTTGGTCGAGCCGCGAGCTACCGAGAACCAAGAAAGTGGAGAGAAAACAGAATGAGGAAAATAATGAAAGAAAGAGAAAAAAAGATTGAAAAAAAAGACGAAATCTATAGCTGTGAGCGGGTTGGCGAAGTGGGCGAAGCATATCGACATCCGTGTATGCGCGCGCTCTTGTAAATGACGTTTTGTTCTCTGCTCGCCGATTCGCGTAATGTGTCTTCAACGAAACGGAAAATAATAATAATAATAATTATTATTATTATAGTAATAATAATAATAATAATAATAATAATAATAATAATCGCCTCGCACGGCTATCGGACGTGTGTAAAACTGTACAAGTGGACGGGTGTAAGTCCAGTTGTAAAGATATATATATATATACACGGAACTTATTGGAAGGGGGAGGGAAGGAGGGAGTTCAAACTGGATACTTAAAACGTTGTGCGTGTAGCCGCAGCGAAAGTCTTGATAGCCTCGAGAGGGAAAGATCAACAGCATTAGTAAAAGGAGATGAGAAAGATCGAGATAATCTATTTATCTCGATCTTTATATATGTATCTAATAATATGTATATGTACATATATATATATGTATATATATATATGTACATGGGAGAAAAAAGGAGTGAAGAAAATGACTCTCGACGACGATGACGACTAGCAGATATGCAATGACGGCGACGTCGAGTAATGCGCGAGAAAATATATATAAATATATATACATTATACAGATATATGTGAGCGGGAGCTTCCCGCGGACGACGGCTGTGTGTGGTAATAGAGCGATAAAAAAAATTGCAAAGCCTTTGAAGGGTCGAGGCAGGGGCTCACGTGCTCGCGATTCAGACTCACCGCGTCTACTCCGCTGTGCAGATTACGATGAACAAGGGAAAGATACATGAAACCGAAGAGGGAGAGAGAGACTTTAACGAGTTCGAATAACGCGACGAGTCAGTGAGCCGTAATTACTGATTAGAGCTTTTACGACCCACTGAGCGTAACGCTACGACTACACACTTTACGTCGGTATATATTATCAAATCTTGCATATACTTGTTGCCTATGTTTAAAAAAAAGTAATGTCGCGTTTTGACCGATAATTTTGTTTTGCCGCCTTTAATTTTTTACATTCTGTTTTTCAACCGACATTAAAACTAACTTCCGGGTAAATCCTATCAGAGTAGTAGTAGTAGTGAATTTATTGACAATATTCCAGATGGAACAATTTTTGGTACATAGCATTACATATAATATAAATACAGTGCCAATTGGCCATCGACCTAAGTCCTTCAGGCATCCTATTAGAATTTTTTTAAATCTAAGAACGTGGATAGTGAAAAATATATTAAATTTCGTAAAGAAATAAGAACAAATAAATGAAAATATATCCTTCCATCCGTATCGCCGTAATAACCGATACCAGTGATGTTTGATCAAGAATTTCTCTCTCCGAGTGTAATTCTTATCTCCGATACAAATATTCTTTAATATTATTTGTACATGTATCCCTGATTCTATGTTCTCGAAATTTTTTAATCCCACAGTTACCATACCCATACAAACCATACAAACTTGCCACACACATCTGATACCTGTAGGCCCGTATGTACATAAGCGCGATTGGTACATAGCTATATCCACATACATAAATAAATATATATGTATGTACAGGAATAGTCGATAAAACTCTGGTTCAGAGCACTATCGCTTCGGTTCTATCTCTGGGTTCACAGCGCTGAGCCTCGTGTTTCTCTGTATCCAGACTATCGGAAAGAGTTCCTTTTCGGTTTCTTCGCTCCGCGACAACCGGTGCTCTTTATTTTTTTTTATTTTTTTTTTTTTTTCACACTGGTTTTCTCTCCCGGCCAGCACGTAAATAGAGAACGTTGCCGCGTCCCGGTATCCAGTCTCCGATATCGCCGTTAGGTGAGAAACACTGTGGCGGAATTTATTGCTCCATTTTCCACGCTGCATTATCGACTCGCGCCCAGAAAGCGCATACCCGCTCTCTCGCCCGACGGCGTTTCAATGGTTATGTACTCGCTCGCTCGCGTTTCGTTACCGCTATAACCCCGGAACGCATTTGCCCGCCACTCGCACCGGCGACGAAGCTCTTTAAATTCCTTGTTCGGCGATCTACCCGCGGTGGTGCGGGGCTGTCGCCAACCGAATCCTGGAACTCCTAGACAAGTTCACGCTCACCGTACATCCACCTGGTTTATCGTCGCAGCCTCCGTTCCTATTCATATTTTCTCGAGATCATTTTATCCGCTATCTATTATTATTTTCCGGATGTAAAGTTAATGCGAGTCTTGGTTTTGGGTCATGCTTTTTTGGAACTAAAAAAAATCTTTCTTCATGAGATTTGTAATCGTGCGGCAGAAAAAAATATATATAAAAAATCTTATAAGCGCTCGGCGGTAAAAAAAAAGAAAATGAAAATGTCCCCATTCCTAATGACACATTTACATCTCTACCACTCACAACTCTACCAGAAAACATCTCTCCCCAAACAACTCCAGCAGAAAATATCTCTACCATATTGTAACCCTACCGTATTAGATCTCTACCGGAATCAAAATAAAACTCTACCGAAATTACAATAAACCTTTACCGGAATACCGTCTACCTTTGTATTCCGGTAGAGTTTTTATTTCCATTTTGGTAAAGTTCTATTTCAAGTCCGGTTGAGATTTATTGCAAGTCCCGTAGAGTTTTATTTTAATTCTGGCAGAGTTTTTTTTAGTTTCGGGTAGAGATTTTGGTAGAGTTCTGATACGGTAGAGTTGTAAAATGGTAGAGATGTTTTCTGGTAGAGTTGTAAATGTGCTTTCGTAATAATCGTTACACCCTAAACAAAGACTATTCGACGCAAGAAGATTCGTTTGCAGCAAGTGGATTGCCATTTTCCCCAAATAAAATCCGCTTGCATCGAACGGATTTTATTTAGCGTGTACCAGAGAAACTTAAAAAAAAAAGCCGCCTCCCTAATTCGTTGCCGCTCGAAATCTTGTTGGACAGTCGGATCACGAGTTTTCATTGGTGGAAGTTCGTCGGCATGCAAATTTATGCATTCCTCCCGGAAATCTGACGATTTTCACCCGGTCTCGGAATCGCGTGCGGCGCTCGTCCGCAACCCCGGAGAGCTCGGCGCGCCCGACGAGCTGGGTATACACGGGTGATGACTGCAGAGAAGAGGTCTCGACGATCACGCGCGTTCGCGTCGTTGACGTTACACGCTCGCTCGCGGTTAGCTTAATTAGTAATTATCCGTGCAACGATGTCTAACTAGTAGCCTCCTGCCGCGGGTCCTGCGCCGGTTTTCCTACCTCTACAGATACCTATATTTATATAGGTGTATGTAGATATATAGTGTATGTATGCTTTATATAGATACTTATACATGGGCAGAGTAATGAAGATGAAGATACATATGTATATATTACATATAGATAAATTTATGTATACAGTAGAACCCCGTTTGTTCGAGGTAATGTGGGAAGAGCGTACGTTGGATAAGTGAAATCTCACACAACATGAATAACAAACTCAATTCAAACTTGTACTACTATTATATATTTTTTAATAAAAATGATACTCCTCTTCATAGAAACACGAACTTTATTAGTGAATCAAGTTATTTTTTAAAATACAACTCTAAGTGTGTTAATTAACATTAACTTTATGTAAACATAAACCTTTAGAATTGGAACTGTTGTATTTGGAGCTCGCAATTATAAAGACGTAGTAAACTTGAACAAGTGTAAGCGCGTGTGCAACCAAGTCACAGTTGCGGACTACTCCGAGCGTGAGCATTGCTGCTTTATCCAGTTGATTCGTGTTTTCGATATTATTCGTGCCGACACCTCGGTTAACGGGGAGGGCTCGGATGAGTTGGATGCCTCGGATAACGCGGAGGCTCGGTTAATCGAAGGTCGGACAAGTGAGGTTCTACTGTACATGCATATACAGTTAAATCTCGAGTCCGTGTATGTATGTGAATGAATGGGAAGAGGAAGCGGCGAGTCTAATTCCCGCACGGCCCCGCGGAGATTCGAGTAAAGCAGCTGCGGATATGGGTCTGAGACGAGGGAATATTCTGAATCCTCGGAATATATAATAGCTCCGGCTCGATTCGGCACCCTCGGCATGGTTGGTTCTAATCAGCGATGGGTGGGCCACGAGGGGTATCTATGCGCAACGTGCCGACGCCCACGCGTTTGCCCCCGGGGTTCCAAATGAGAGAGGAGCAAATTTGTGCACAATTCCGTGCCTCAGGCTGCTCTCTACTGGCAAGGGGGAGTGAGGGGGAAGGATTGCCGGCGGATGATAGGGTTACGTGCGCTTGCCATACAGCGGACGGTCATCGCAGCTCCGCGATTATTAATCGAATTGATAGCTCGTCGCTCAGGTCAATCGGATGATTCGCCGGATTGACAGGAATATTGGGATGAACGATAAACCGTGTCAATCACGGACGGACCGTGCGAACTGAACTATACAATTAGTTAGATGCTGGCTCGATTTCATCCGGATTTCAACCGGGTTATTGGCGATTTTGGAATTATCATCGCATAATGTTGAGGATATCGACGATGCTAATGGGATATCGTCGAGGGACTGTGACCGATTTAACGAGGCAACATTTATTTATGGAAAATTTATGTAATCGGAATGGTGTGACTGTTGGGGAAACGGTGAGCAGTGGAAACGTCGATACGCTGTGGTAATAATTTATTTTGGGCGCAATCATATAAATCGTTAAATTTATTTTATCGCGCGTATGAATGATTGTGTAAACGGATGAATTCAAATAAATCGTAGTTCATGTGAATAGAGTACGATTTATGTGAATCGCACAGGGTAAATTTATGGTCGAATATGGCCCATCGAAAAATCAAAATAGAAAAACGTGCTTGATATTGGTATATTTTGTGACGTATTTTTCGGAAACAGGAAAATCAAGAGACGGAATCGGAAATTCGGAAACGTCACCTTCGGTCGTCCACTTCGCTCTTGCACTCGACAGCCGGCAGGGAGCCAGTTAATTTTTGTTTCACCGTAATTAATAGACCGGACTAACTAGAGGTCGAGTGGGACTAAGCTCGACATCCGAAACCGTAGGTTAGTTTTTGTATTGCCGCAATTAACAAACCGGACTGAACTGGAGGTCGAGTGAGACTAAACTCGCACCCAGAAAAAATATGTATTTGACGGCCACCGTTTATTTGGTTTAAGAAAAATATTAATTTCAGTTACAAAAATAGTTATTTAAATTATGTAAATAGTTACTTAAATGAAATAAATATTTATTTAAATAAAATAAATATTTTACTTAAAACAAATAAACGGTGGCCGTCAAATAAATTATTTTTGTGGGTGCGACGCGCGAAGCCGTAAAAGAGACAAAAGACAGCGCAAACATACAAACAATATCGAACGAGAGCCAATGCCGAATGCGCTTATGAGGGCCGACGGGAGGGGAGAGCACGGGCTGTTGAGGATGCGGGTGATGGTAGAAGGGTCGGGATGCGTAGCTGCTAAAATGAATTAAACGTAACTGAAACTAATAATAGGAGAGCTCGGAAGCGCAAGAACGTGACGAAATTAGTTATCGGCGAAAACTGCGAGAACATACGGGATCGAACCGAAACTGAGATATCAACTGAAAGCAGAACCTACCACGCGAACGGAGTGAGCGCGTCCACGACAGCGACAGCAGAATTATCGCGGGACCGGGATCAATCTTTATATCTAAGACTCACCCTAAATCGGCCGAATAACCCATACAGAGCGGAAGTCAGAGTACACAACATCCAACGAGCACACCGTAGTGATCACGACACCGGAGCGAAATTCTTGACCCCACAGAGATTCGAATATTTTGCACGGGATATTTTGCACAGCTCGAAGGGACAAAACAATATCGTAGCCATCGTCACGTAGGTATCGGCAGAGCGCGAGCACCAAACGCGCGAGAGACTACGCGCGAAGTGACGAGAACAGAAAAAGTGCGTGTGCGTGTGCGTGTGCGATCACGATATGTAAAAAATGCATTATTCAATGCTTGAGTCGATATTTGAGGGTGATGAGACGTTCAAAGCCAATTGAAAAAAATCTTCACAATTGAGAGGTTTTTGCGAGATCGGACGCCGAGAAACTGATGCTTCTATATCTTCGTCTTCAATCACCGACAGAGAACTTAACGATGGCTTTGCCGTTGTTGGATTTTCATTTATGAAGTGAATTTTATTCATCAAAGTCCTCCGGTGCTATTCACAAGTCTGGAACGGAGGCGCGACAGGATTGACTTAGTGCAGTCGTGAGATGCGTGTGTGGATGGCCGATAAAGTTTTTGTATTAATGAAATCCGTACCAAAAGTCGTTTCCGTTCGATCTTGATCAAACTTTGTGTGGTCTAGAGAAACAAATACGCTTTCTTTGTTGGCACTTTTAAAGATTTTTTGACGGTCTAGTTTTTTGCAACGTGATTTCAAAGTTACAAATTTTAACATGGGAAGGATTGGATCTAACCTCTGAAAGGATACAATGTAGCGTTTTTATCCGCCAATTTCTGTTCAACTGACATAAAAAACTAACCGACTGAAGAGCATACTTTACGACAGATAGTGTCAAATTTGAAAAAGTTTCACGGTCTCGTTTTCAACTGTCGTTAAAAAAACGAAGCGTCCATCTGTTTCTAGCACACTTACTTTGTATCACCTTTCTCTCTCTATGACCTGACTCTCATACAGTCAGGTCATACAGTCAGGTCATACAGTCAGGTCATACAGTCAGGTCATACAGTCAGGTCATACAGTCAGGTCATACAGTCAGGTCATACAGTCAGGTCATACAGTCAGGTCATACAGTCAGGTCATACAGTCAGGTCATACAGTCAGGTCATAGTACCGCGTGAAACGGAGCCCCTCTCCCGTGCCCCTCGCATTTCTGGTAAGATATCCTTAAGAGCATGTGAAACACGATGGAGTGCGAGAGAGATAGCATCATTGACGCTCTCGGCGGAGTGAGAAAGACACGCCGAGAACGTGGTTCACATGCTCTAAAGGAGGGTCGAGCGTTACAACGTCATCAAGAAAAGCATGCTGATTTTCTTTTTACGCATTGACATGAACGGTCTAAGTGTAACTGCAAAGTTTGAATGCGTTCGTCTTCACCGTTTTCGGGATTTTTTTTTTTATTTGCACCATTTAACATTGATTCTTATGGCATATTGAAAATAAGCGATGAATTTTAATGTTTCTAGGGTAGTTCATGCGGAAACGTTGCAAACAAATTATTGAAAACTGTAAAGGGTATTGTCAGGAAACTCTGTATTAAAATGTAGACACTTGTTCTTCACCGTTAATTAACAATAAGCAATTACATGGAACTTTGCAGCTTTATCTCGGCACGTTTGGCACGTGCGAGTGAGAGGACGCATAGCCACCTCTCATTCGCACACGACCTGCCTATCCCCTCCTAGTCTCGGGCCCGACCCTCCTTAAGGAGGATGACAATGAACATAAAGCCGTCATGCCGTTCATTCTCAGATATAATATTATATATTTAGCCATAAGACAAAGTATCATTACTGTTAAGGAGGGTATTGTATAAGGCGAAGTCGCCGTACGGTAAAATAAATATATCGATCTAATAAATACCTCCGGAAACGTCCGGAAAACGCCACTGCCGACGGTCCACTAATTTATCACAATGGCACCGAAATAATACGTAGTATCGAATATACTACGATGATAATAATAATGATAATATTTGGAGTTTAGTTGAGGCTCGATGAAATAATCGAGGCAGCAGTAAAACGCAGCACTGGCTTCAGCCGAGATTTTAATGAGCGAACCAGCGTTAAGAGTCAATTGAAACTGGTGTTAACGGACCGCCGAAGAGAACCAAGCGGAACCTGCCATCGGTAATAGTTTCGTCGCTTCCTCTTGAAACATCGGCAAACGACTTATCAATAATATCATATTTTATCATCGTCAGTGGGGAGATTGTTGCGATAAATTTTACCTGATAATCTCGGTAGATTGCGCGAGGCAGATCTTCAGCATCAGCATTAATTACGATGCCGATCTTCAAATTAACTTAAAAAAAAGGTCTATGTTTATTTTACCAGCGACCACCGAATAAGTGTTCTTGCAGCGTTTCAACGTAAAAAAATCCTTCAGAAAGTAAAATATTAATTTGACTTTGATAGAAAAAAAATTACAATCCCCGATATCGATTAATACAGATTGTATGTACTGTCGTACTTTAAAAGTACCCAATTGTTCAAGTGCACCGGCGTACACCGCCATTGCTGTTGCTGACTCGCTCCTGCACTATCAGCTGGTAAGCTGATGCAGGTATTTAACGATACACGTAAAGGTTTTAGTACACCTATCCGTGTACGCGTGTACGTGAGTGAGAATTTTTTCCCTCACTGCGATCCTGGAGGTGAACGTTTAAGGTTTAAGCTTCCAGGAAAGGTATTATGATCGTAATGGTACATGTTAGTGTTTCTACTGCAGTACGTATATCTATATGTACATAGATTTACTAGGTATGTAGCTTATATATATATATATATATGTATACATACATATAAGTATACGTACTCTTGTTACGATCCTATCGGTCTACTCGCAACAGCATGGGCGTTCTCTTTCCCTTCGCCCGGTACATCCCAGCGCAGTAGAGCGGCGGTGTCAGCTACGGGATTTGTCCCGTGGGACACAAGCTACCGCCAGGCGCAACCCCTGCGGTACGAATTACGAGAAATCCCCGACGTGTACCTATCCATACTATCTCTGAGCCTCTCGCCTCTCGCCGTTTGTACGTCACTCTTGTTTTATTTATTTCATTTTTTTCAAATTTATCACGAGAGCGACGCGCCGAGATTTTTCGTACAAAGCCCCTAAAACCAGGCCAAAGGCTCACAGCGACCGGCACCCCTGATGCGAACCGAAGTTCTCGTAACTCCGGCAATACCGCCTCTGTGTCACGAGATGCACTGCGGATATCGCCAGAGGATTCTACACGGGTTCGTATTTATCAGGAGGGAGGAAAAAAAAAGATAAGGTAATCTCGGTGATGTTGAATAATTATTTGGGGGGCCTGTGACGGTCCAACTTCTGTTCTTTTTTTAATTATTCGGTTTTAATTTTTTTTTAGATTTTTAAAATATTGGGATTATTAAAGGATTCGCGGATATTGTTTGTTTATCGAACTAATATTAATCCGTGGAACTTGCACTCTTTCGTTATTCTACCGTCGATGGATTATTCCCTTTACGCTAAACTCCCAAAGTCACAAATAATTTCATAGCACGAGGAACATTTATTTCACGCGTCTGCGGAATATTTTTATTAACATCTATTTACACCAGCTGTTGTGATAGCCAGGAACAAAAAATGTTAATAAGTGTAATAACATATGTTAATAAGTAATAAGAATAGTACATTACGATACTAGTGCGAAATAGTGATTTGTATGGCAAGGGCGTAGAAAGGGAGTTCTTGACGAGTGTGAAAATGCAGCAAAAGCCGAAGGCGAGGGTTGCAATCACACGAGTTCAGAAAACGTTTTTCGCACGATTATTGTACAAAGTTTTATCTAACAAGGTGTGAAAACGGGGATTGTCGCACGCGAAGCGTGCGTAAAACTGCCATTTTTCCACCGCGTGATATAAAAGAACTATATTTGTGATAGGAGAAAAAAAGGAAAAAAAAATGTGCAATCCTCTTAGCACGGTGTTACTTGGCGGCAACTTCCGCGAAACCCGCCTGGTTACACGTAAGGCGCATAGAGTTTGCGTCTCGAAACGCAAACACTAATGGGGCTCGTTCGGGAAACTCCGTCGGTCTGTCTGCTGCCGGTAACAAGTCTGTTGCGACCCTCATGCTTCAGCGTATTCCACTGACACGAACGAAATAGTTCTTACAATGTATAACCGAACCGTGTATTTATTCGTGCGCGTCGAATCTCGGCTGCCACCGGAAAAGCAACAAGCTAGTGGCTCAGCGGCGCCTATACGAGAACGGTTGAAGTTTAAAGGTACGTAGAATCAAACCTGAACGAACAAAAATAAACAATGATTTATTATTATTATATATTTTTTATGATTGTTATTATTTTTGCTTCCTCATAGAGGAAGCTTTGTTTTCTTTAAAAAAAAAAATTGAGATTTTACTGTCAGAATCCTCGGTATTCGACTCTTCGCGTCGAATACCAAAAAGAATCTATCATTATTATAATTCCCAGCGATTTAATGCAAGTTAACTGATTAACGGTGTCCTATAGGAGAGCGGTTGAAGTTCAAACATACGTATCATCAAACATGAACGAACAAAAATATTCAACAATTTATTATTATTATCATTACTATTTTTTAAAAATGGTTTGACTTATTTTTTCTTACCGTAAAAAATTCGTCATCAGTCATCGAGATAAACATTTCTCTCCTCGCGTCGAATAATAAAAAAATGTATCGCGGTTAAAATTCCCGACGACTTAATGAAAGTTAATTGATTAACGATGTGTACGTGGGGGATCGACGAGAATAGACGGCAATCATGCTGTTTTATCGTTCTTTTTAACGAGTGTTTACGTTAACGTTATTAATGGATTTCGATGGAGTCAAGAGTATCGAAGGCACACTCGAGGAGGTCGGTAGGGAGATTCGTGACCCGAACCGACGAACGAGAGGATCGACGGGATAGGCGGCGAGAGGGCGAGAGCTCGAAGGCTCCTCGACGCTCCTCGACGTCTGCAGTTTCAACAGTACCGGATAACCGGGGCACACGCGACAATTAATTAACCCCCGGCGGCTTCGGCGAGAGCGCGGTGCGGCTTCCCAATCAACCGATTGTTTACTCAACCGCGCGCGGATGAACGAACAAGGGGAGTCCCTCTGGACGGCCGTGGGTCGTATCTCCGACTCACGCGCAATCAGTCTCGACCGTGCTTGGATTGTCCCCGAAGCCGCCTGATCGATCAACCCGCTCGAGTCTGCAGGGCTCCTGTTCGACGGTATTATATTTGCCGTTGGCGGAATCAGCTAAGACGATAGCCCCACAGCCGGTCTGCGCTGTGCCCTGCATACTCGATTACGGTAACATGCGTTCGTTTTTATATTCTATCCAGAGACTTGGGGCGACGAACATTTCTTTAATAATTCGTCCCTGATTTCGATTGTCAATACATTTTTTACGTTTCTAATTTTTTTCATCAAATTTTACCGGTGTGCGTAGATACAGAGTTTTCTTGTCCTTCAAGAACCAACATTTTATTTTTGTATCAATGAAGTGTATATCTAACTAGAGATAGTAAGAGTGAAAACAACAATCATTTTTGGCCACGTTTGTGAATTGGGAACACTGGTCGAGTGTATATTTTCGTAGTGTTTATATTTTTGACTCAACACAACTGGTAACTAGTGTCATAAAATACAGCAGCGGGTATAATATTTGCTGTTGGCGGAACTAGCTAAAACATGTGTTAGTTTTGATATTCTATCCACAGACTTGGGGCGACGAACAATTCTTTAATGATTCGAGTCTGATTTGGATTGGCAATGGATTTTTTTTTCGATTCTAATTTTTTAAATTAAATTTTGCTGGTGTACGTTCATACAGAGGTATGTACGTCTAACGCGTGTTTCTTGTCCACGAACAACCACCATTTAATTTTTGTTTTAATGAGCCGTATGTCTAACTAAAAATGGTAAGATTAAAAACAACAAAAAAATTTATCCGCGCTTATGAATAAAAAACATTCGTTACCTGTTTTTTTTTTTCAGTGTATGTATATTTTTGACCCATTACGACCGGTACATAGTATCATAAAATACAGACGTAGCTGGTATTATATTTTCTGTTAGCGGAATCAGCTAAGACGATAGCCCCACAGGCGGTGCGCGTTGTGCCCTGCATACTCGATTACGGTGACATGCGCTCGTTTTATATTCTATCCACAGACTTGGGGCGACGAATCTTTATTTAATAATTCGTCTCATTTGAATTGGCAATGGACCTTTTTTCGTTTATCATTTTTTAACCAAACTTTACTTGTGCACGTACATACAAAGGAATGTACGTGTTTGTGTGCGTTTCTTGTACACAAAGAATCACCGTTTTTCCAATGAACCGTATATGTAACTAAAAATTGCAAGATTGAAAACAAAAACATTTTTTCATCACTCGGTGCGGAAATGGCCACTTTCCCGCCCGCTTTGCGTGCGTAAAACCGCCATTTTCGCACCTTGTGATGAGAAATTTCGTACATCCCTCGTGCGAAACACTTTTTCTAACTCGTGTGATTACAGCACTCGCCTTCGGCGCGTGCTGCAAATTCACACTTGTTAGAAAAACGTTTTTCGCCCTCGTGGAGTAATGTACTGTTCCTACGTGTTTGTGGGCGAAACAATTTTCGTCGAAAGTCTATTTTTTGAATATACATATTTTTAATCTAATACGACCGATGACTCGTGTCGTAAAATGCAGACGCAGCTGGCACTGTCGCTTATTTTTAAAAAATTGAATATTGCAAAAAAAAAGGGGCAGAGGGGTTTCGTAAGTGGTTTAGAGAGAAAGACTACCTCGGATGCTTATAGGCAGAGCTTCGGGGCACGCTGTTCCCAGCTTGGGCGCCTGTAACGCCTATTATAAATTACTCTTCCCCGCGATATTCAGACACTTTGAGAGTTCGGGCCTCTCCCGTGGATATTCGCGTTCCGCCATAGTGCTTCAAACCCCCTCGTTCTCGTCGTCGGTACGAACCGTTCGTGTTTCCGTTACCTCCTCTTCACGCTCTCGCTATTAATCTCATCGTTCCCTCGCGACGTCTTGCGCACACTCGATATATTAATTTTCCTCTTGCAAACGCGCGTTTGCAACGCGCAAGAGGGGTGGGGGAGGGGGTTGGCCTCTGCGTAGCAACCCGCCTGTAAAACCTATTTTCGTACAGCTAACGCGAACGACGCGAAACTTCCTCGAGTCTTTAATCATCGGGTGGTCATGCCATGGAAAATATATATCACGTACGCGAACGCACGGGCTTTCGGGCCCGCAATATACAATGGCATCTGCGACAAACGGGGCTGGCAAGCGAGGCGTTTATTAGATTTTATAAATTGTGTAGCACCTTGAAAAAAAAGAAAAAAAATATATTACCGAACCAGCAATTGAGCTCCGTCGGTAAGGAAAACTGTAATCCATATATGTTTTTTTTGTTGTAAACTTTTTGTTGTGACAAGCAAAATTATCGGCATCGACATATCGATTATAGATCGGCATCAATAATGTTGGGTCTAATTTTCGGTTCAGCCCAAAACGTTTAGGAGCTTTTAGAAAAATTAATTACAATTTTTTGTTATCGACCGAGTCAGTCCCGCATTCGCCTCAAGGTGATGTGAAACCTTGAGGGATCCTTTTCCTCTTAACTCGAAAGTTTAGGGACCCTTAAAAAAATAGTATTAGAGTCTTTATTATCGATCGCGGTCTCAGACGGTAGTTAAACAACCCGGTCGATAATGAAAACGGTAATAAATTTTTTTGTCTTACAGTGCTGACCAAAAGCTAATTCTTATTGGCTCAAAGTAACCGTGAGCATAGAATGAAAAACATCGGAGCTCTCCAGTCGGGTGGCACAGAAATTGTCGAGCGAATTGGCATATTTATTTTATTACTCTCTCGCCTCTCCGAGCTTCTCTCGAGATCTCGCGCGCCACTTTGCACCGGCCAATTTTGCATACAGCAGCCACATATTACAACCCTGTTGGTCTCGACGGAACAAGAGTATTACATATATATATATGTGTACATATATAAATGAGGGTGTGTGTTCCCAGCGACAAGAGTGACGAAGCACTCGACACCCGCGAGAGTCGAAAGGATCTGGGCCGCGGGGTATGCGACTTCGCTGCGGTGCAGGCGATACGGCGAGTGTGTTATTGAGAGGGCGGGGCGGCGCGAGGCCGCCGATGTCGCGCTGGAGAGAGAGGACCGTGCGCGGCTAATTGGAACTGGCGCGATGAAGAGTACCACCGAAGCATCGCGAGAGCGTATATTTATACCGCTCAGTGAAAAACAAAAACCCCGATGAGAATATATGTATATGCATATAACGCGAATAGGGTACGATCAAATTGAGGGGCAGAGGTGTACGTTTGTTAAAAATAGAGCAAGTGCCCAAGAAGTTCTTACACGTCGAAAGCTCAGCGAATTCGTTGCCCCGAGAATATGCCGGGTCACTGAAACGGTGTAAAAAGTCCCGTGAATTTCCTTGAACAAATTATCATTCATTTTGTTTTTTTTTTTTTATTTTCGAAATTCAACCTATCAATACCAATGGGAGTAACCGATTAAGGAAGCTCCGACATCGATGTCTCTTCTATAAAAAAAAGAACGATCGATTTAATCATAATTAAAAACATTGTTTATAATTGACGAATTGACAAATTTACGCACAGGTAAATGTAATTCAATTTTTCAAAGATTAGTGAAATTTTTATTATTTTAATTTTTTTCGCTGTTAACGACGCATCATTAAATAATTCCAGTGAGACGGTTACGTCTCGTGTCTGTCGATCTATGCCGGCCGGTACTTAAGTTACGTTCGATCGGGTACTTATTTCAGCGATCCACTCCCGGGAACATTGATCTAATAACATTGTGGCGTGACGAGGGCACTTCGAACTTTGAGTAGTGTACCCAAGGATTCCAAGAGTACTTAGAGAGAGATATTACTCATCAGCGGGAAGTTAACGGGTACTTTGCTATAGTTAATATTTAATCGGCGTTACAGAGCGTGTACTCGGTTATAAACTTTGAAGTTTGAGAGAGTTTCCGAAACTTTTGCTCGATATTCCTACAACAACTACTAATTCATCTGCTTACAGTCTGAGCTGTACGAAGTACAACATTTACAGAAATAAAAAGGTCTGTCCCAAATCCCATAATTTCTATTATCTATACATATTTAGTATATATGTATAGATATTGTATTTAATAAAAACAAAAAGTATTCATGACAAGATTCTAAAAAAAAAAAGAAAAATAGCAGCTCGTAAACTCGACGTCGTCCTAACGAGATATCGAAGCCGTTCGAAATATCGGATATTAAATTACCCCCGTCGGTACTGTGGGAGGATGGTTGTGTCGAGGTAGAGAAGCCTCGGCTCTAAAGCAGCCTCTCAGCATTGAGTATCACCGTTCACGCTCGTGTACCACCTACAACGAGCGCCGAGGAAAAGCCCCCCTCCCCCCCCCCTGTATAGCCCCTGACAACGCAGCAATCACTGCCTGGCATCACTGACGCTGTACTGTATATACCGACCCCTCGCCACTTGCAACGCGAATACGCCTTTTAATCAGATTTATCGGGGAGTGAAATCGTAATTAAGCGAGTGACACTGTGGGGAATTGTGGTGAGGTTCGAGAGCCTCGCCCCGTGACACCCCCCCCCTCCCCCGGACTCCCAACCCCTCTCACTTTACTATGCACGTCTCCAGGGCTCTTAATTGTCCAAAGATACGCTGCCGACGCTCTGTCGTTTCCGTTCCAGAAAGCCTTCCAGCTATCCGTACACGAGACCATTATTCTTACAATAATTCATTTTTGTATTACTCGTCTCGCTCACCTGCGGACGATACTCTATTGTTTTATTATTATTATTATTTCGGAAAACTCGTTTTGTTCACCCGAGCAAGATTTGTAATTATTCTAACAATAGTAATTACAAATACTCGTTTCGCCGGTGTTGAGTTAAAATTTCTCAGCGAACAATACAGTTTATCCCTCATTATTCTCGGGGTATGCTTTTGCAGATGTGCCGCGGTTCGCGAACACCGGTGTTAGCGGGATTCGAGTGTTGCAGGAAAGCAGGGGAGGAGATTTATACATAATTCGTGGACTCGGAGCTAGATTGCATACACTTGTCCCATTTAATCCTTCGCATGTATATATAGAATCCTGGATCAGGAAGTTACTCAGATTCACTGGTTAGCAAACTTCAAATATGCTCGTTTGATTTTATTATTTCAAAATGTTATAAATTTTTTTTTTGTAAAAAACCTCGACTTGAGTCGTCGGTAAAAACTTAAAGTTTTGCGAGTTGCATCGAGAGTAGTAATAATAACGCACGTTACATCGTGCCGACACGAAATGAATTCGAAGCGACGCTGTGATGCAGGGGCTCGTCACGTGTCAAGTCCAATAAACCATGCGAATCATACCATCATAATCATCGCATCAAATGCTCACGATAATTGCGTCCTGTCGTGGCTGCAATTGAGAGAAGCCGAGAGTTGTGGAACGGGCGCGCGCTAGAGAACCCCTCTTTAATTATTTATAAACCCGTACGAGTCATTCGCGCGCATGTCCCGTTGGTTCTCGCATACCGCAAAATCTAACGCTTTCATCTTCTTTTTAAGTTTGACAAACTACGAGCCGGTATAATACAACACGCGGGGCACGTCGGGCTGCAGCTGTTGAGCGCAACTTCGTAGCACGTTCCAAAATTACCCTCGCACAGACTTCTTTACCCGATGTTATTGCGAATTCATTGGAGCCACCGGCTCGCATCGTGACAACAATTCCGATTCAAACTCAATCCCAGGTAACGCGAGCCTTCGCGGAAAAGGAAACGGTTCACACGTTTCACAAACTTGGCGCCGAAATATTTTTCAATTATCTCCTGGATATATTTAAACCAAATAAACACGAAATAACAAATAAAAATAGATTCAATTAAGTGAATTCAATACTCTATTTAATAAGAATTTCAAGGACCTCGGAAAAAAATATTCAATTAACATCTCAAGGACATTTCAAGGTTCAAATCGTGACGACATTTCCGATTCAAACTTAATGCCAGCTAAGTCGATGCTTCGCGGAAAGGAGAAAACGGTTCATAGGTTTCAGAAACGTGTCCACGAAATACTTTTCAATTATCTCGATGATATATTTAAATGAGTAAAAAGTAGTGAACGAATAAGACTACATTAAATTCAATGAATTCTGAAACATATTCAATCAGACTTTTAAAAACCTCCGTAGAGATTCAAGAACAGTAATGATTAAAAAAAATTAATTTAATCGACGACTTTTCTCCCATCTTATTATAATTTCCTATGGCGAGCGTACCAAAGAGTTAAAGATATCGAAAATTCGCTTGAAGCTCCCCGAAGTGAAAGAGTCTTGTAGAGACAATAAGCCCGAGAGCTTTTGACGCCGTACGAAGAGAAGAAAAAACGGAACACGAAGTTACGAAGTTGGAAGGGGAAACACCCGAAGCCTCGCCCAGACATCAGACGACTGTCTCAAGCAACTTCGTTCGTGCCGGCAATGTAATTGTCATATGCTGCCCTTTGTAATCGGGGTAGGCTCGGGTGTTATACTTTCACAATTACCTGTCGTTCTGCACGACGACAAAAGTATACGTTAACGAGCTGCTGCAACATCGCCAGACCGGTAGCAAAAGGGTAGAGTATGCACCAGGATTATACATACGCAAGAAACACAAATACAAACAGGTCGCGGGGGGGGGGGGGGAGCGAGCGAGAGCGGGGAGAGCGAGGAAAAATGCACGGGGAAAGGGTCTTCTATCCGTGCATATTAGCACGTGCCGATGAGTTTCCGCGTGCACACCAACGCAACAAAGACCAACGACAATCCACGAAAGCGGAGATATGAGCCGCATGGCTGGAAGGCACTGCGAGCTTCGTACTGTCGAAGATCGAGCGGGCAAAAAATGAAATAATAAAAAAAACATTTGTAAAAAAAAAGTAAAAAAAAAATGAAACCGAAAAAAAATTCTTACAAAAAGATTTAAATAATTAATGATAAAATATAAATTTTCACAGAAGCTCCCTCTTTTCCATCGATATTTTCAATAATAATAATGATAACAATAATAATGATAATAAAAGTCGGGAGACGTCTCCGGCCGTGTCACATAAGGACATGGTAGATGCACTTGCAAAGCGTTTGTGACAAGGCCGGAGACGTCTCCCGACTTTTATTATCATTATTATTATTATTATTATTATTATTATTATTATTATTATTGAAAATATCGATGGAAAAGAGGGAGCT
>JAPYZC010004122.1:0-15674 GCA_030522665.1 Ichneumoninae sp. A BG-2022a
CTTCTTTGAAGAGCGTATCGAACGGAAACTCCGTATCGATACGCAT
Source organism: Ichneumoninae sp. A BG-2022a (assembly GCA_030522665.1). Lineage (NCBI taxonomy): Eukaryota > Metazoa > Arthropoda > Insecta > Hymenoptera > Ichneumonidae > Ichneumoninae sp. A BG-2022a. The sequence continues at coordinate 47 of JAPYZC010004122.1, forward strand.
GAATAAATATTCGAAGTTAAATGAAATAAATTATGAGGCTGCGGCCGTTACAAAAGCCTACATTTTTCTTAACTATGAGCGCGAATGAAATTGGATGGCCAAAATTGATGAAAATCTTGTATAAACTTCGAAACAATGGAGCGGAAATCGACTCGAGAGACCTCGCGAATATGCATTATAATTTAAAAGCTAGTCTCGTCAACGAGGGCCCGTTACCTGTGCTATCCATTTCAATAAACTGGTACAAGTCATCATCGGTATATTACAATCGAAACTTTTCAGCCCCTTCGGAAAACACTTCGACCAGCACTACTTCAAATGTTCAAAAAATTCTCTGGCTGAATGAATCTCCAGTCGATGCCCTAGGAGAAGATAAAGCTGCAGCTGAGACTCTGATTGACAGACTTGTCTCCGTATCGCCAGCTGATGCTTCCGGTCATGAAAAGCTTCAACGACATAAACACACATTCACGCGTTATAAGAAAAAAATGCCTCCACTTGTCGTTTTGAGGCATCATTCATGCCAAGTCGCTCAACGATCATACTTCAACCGATGACAAACACTGATTCACGTCGCGCGCCGTATTCTACGATTTACAAGCGTATCTGGAAAGCACTCGAATATAACGATTACCTTGATTTGGACGAGTTCTTGAGAGCGAACAAAATAACTTCGTATGCTATGTACTCGGATATACTGCGAGCAGGCATAACCAGACCACGAATATTCCTTAAACGTGAAACCACAGAGAAATGGATCAACCCATTTAATCCTTTCATACTAAACGTGCTGGGTTCAAATATGAACTTCCAGTTCATCATTGAGGAATACTCTTACCCTGCGTATGTCGTCGAATACGTGAACAAAACGAATAGGGGCATAAGCAACCTTCAGCGAAAAATTATTGATACCATGAACGAGCACCCTGAGTTTGATATCATAGAGATAGCGAGAAAACTGAGTGTCGATATGTTGAACTGCGTGGAACTCACCAGTCAAGAAGCTGCTTGGTACCTTCTTCGTCAAAGCATGTCAAAAAGCTCTGTCAAAGTGGTCTATATCCCAACTTCGTGGCCTGTTGAACCAGAACGCGTTCGGAAATCTAACAAAGAATTGGAAGAAGAAAATGTTGAACAGGATTCATGTGATATTTGACTCGATAATTGTTTTGACAAATATCAAAAAAGACCGCAAGAATTAGAAGATATCACTTTGGCTCAGGCTGTTGCTTACTATACTGTATCAAAAGCCAATGAGTGGAAACGCCGTCCGAGTTCACGCGTCCTTAGGTACCGTAACTACGACATGGCGGCAGATCCGAACGAACATAAACGTGAAATGGTAACTTTGCATTTGCCTTTCTGTAATGAAGAAAACGAAATCCTCGCTGAGAGAAAATACGTTCAACTTTACGACGACAACGATTTGCTCATATTGGAGCGACGACAGGAGTTCGAATCGAATTTGGATATCGCCAAAACAATGCAAATCTGTCGAGAATTACGTGTTGAAGAAGAGAACGAGGATGAAGAAGTTACGAACGATATTAATCTATTAGCAGCGCATATACGAGACACGGACCCTTTCGCTGATTTCCTGGCTAACGCTAACGCGGATGCCAACGCAGATTTGAGACTAGCTACTTTGAATCGTCTCGGTCCTGTAGCAAAAAATGGTGACAACATTATGGAAAAGAAGGACTTCAATCGCCTCATGCGCTCAGCAAATTACCGCCAGAAAGGTCTACTGTTGCATGTCATTTCGCATCTTTTAAAAAACGAGACTCAGGAACCTTTGCAAATTTTTCTTACTGGTCCTGCTGGTTGCGGAAAAACATTCGTCATTAATTTGCTTCGAGAAATTTACAATCTATTCAGCCACACCGATGGTTATTGCAATGCGTATCTGACTTGCGCATCAACAGGGAAAGCGGCTGTTGCCATTGACGGGACAACGATTCATACTGCTTTAAAAATCGCTATCGGACGATCGCAGCCACTATCATTTGAAGTTGCTCAACAATATCGCAGTCTCTTCAAGTACATTCAATCGATTTTAATCGATGAGGTCAGCATGATTTCAGCCGAGGTGAAAGAAAAAATAGACTCTCCTTTAAAGCAGATTGCAGCTATTGATTCTCCCTACGGTGGAAAAGACATTTTCCTCATCGGCGACTTGCGACAATTGCCAGCGGTCCGCGCAACTCCTATCTACAAACAAACGAAAAACAGTATGGCAGGGCCGACGTTGTGGCGGGGACTGCGTTTCTACGAACTCAACGAAGTTGTGCGCCAAGTAGACGTTCAATTATCGCGTTTGCTTACAAAAATAGGAAACGGCGAAATATTGGATGAAACTGAGTTAGGCTTGATTGAATCACGCTTTTTCACTAAAGAGGATGCCAATGAACAATGTCCCAACGGCGTACGATTATTCTTTAGAAATCATGACGTCGACGATCACAACGAACGAATACTCGACGCTATCCCAGAGAAAGTGTCATCAATAGCAAAAGACGTTTTCATCGGCTACAGGAGCGCCGAGCAACTGGCACACATTCGACAGCAACTACACAAAAAGGTCGTTTTGGATACTGGAGGTTTGCCCTACGAACTTACGCTCGTGATAGGTCGGCCTTACATGATATCGACAAATATAGACGTGTCAGATGGCCTGGCTAATGGAGCCATAGGCTGTTTGGAATTCATTGAATATTGCGATAATAGTCAACCTGAAGACAACCCAGACGATATTGACGGCACTTTAGGAAACGATACAGTGAAACGCCTGTGGTTACGTTTTCCTGGAAATTCAAAAATTGGACAAAAAACAATAAGAATATCCGCTAGATACGCACAAAGGAACAACATGGCAAAGGATTTGGTTCCGATCGCGCGCAAGAATTCCACTATCTACTTGGATCGCAATCGAACTGTTAGTGCTAAGCGGAATCATGTTTCTCTCATTCCAGCTAGCGGTATGACGATTCGCAAGTCACAAGGAGGCACTTTCGACCAAGTTGTATATGCCTATGAAAAGACCCATGACCAACAACTCGTCTACGTGGCTCTCTCGAGAGTGACAAGTCTTGGAGGACTTTTCATCGTTGCGCCAAGCAATAATCACGTTTTTTTATCACGGACGAAGAATTGCACGCTCATTACTTCCACTCCAGAATGAATTTGCAAGACTTGCGAAAAATCCATTACGGACATGTCAGGACTTGATTTTGGAATTTATTCGTGCAAAACAATCGGCGTCGTTTCTCATATTCAATTGCCAAAGCCTCAGGGCACATAACAACGACCTCACAGATGCGGTAACGCAAGAGTGTACTTTTCTCATGCTCAGTGAAACTTGGTTACGTAATGATGAACCCATTAGCGTTCCAAACTTTGATTGTTGGTTCAACTTAAAAGGGAAGGCGATCGAGCTGGTGGTGTAGTAATATATCAGAAGCGAAATTCAGCTCATATTACTACACCACACATGGTTCTTGAATATCGCCAAATATCAGGATACACAGTGATGTCAAGAGCAATCGGCGACGTGTGTGCAGCTGAACGCTTATTGCCGAACGGACAAAAAATACTTTCAGTGGTGGTTTATATCTCACCAAATCAACGAGTCAATGAAATAATAAAATTCCTTCACTTCGTTCTTCTGCCATACACTCCGGTCGGATCTGCTGAGCTTGGTGAAGAATACGACACAATGCCAATGATAATTGGAGGCGACTTCAATGTCAACTTCTCTTCAGATGAGGCAGAACCGCTAATTTCATTTTTACGCGAAAAACTCAATCTGCGGATGAATACAAACAGAAACATTCCAACAACAAATTCAAACACTACAATCGATGCTGTATTCTCGCGGTATTTGGAAACACTACAAGTCACAGTTGTTTGTGTCGTATTTCAGTTACTACAAACCCATAATTTCATGTATAAAAGAAATTGAACAATAAATTTTGAAATTTCATTCTTTAAGCAATTTTCGAATTGTTTCATTACAAAATAAATTTAGATCAAAATCAGTGCACGACCTCAATTTTCCCAAATCGAACTGATACGAGCTAACATGTTTACACATCAATTCTCGTGAGTACCTTGGCACTCACACTTTTTTTTATCTTATAATCCGAGCTGGAATGCCTGCTGTGAGCGCAAAACTCTATCGTTCGATTTCGTTGTAAAGCGATTTTGCCTTCGTTTGGGGCATGTTTGGCAGCACGAAACGCTTGAATCTTGCGTATTTGCATAGATTGGAGTGTTTTTGATGTTATAATACGACCTGGAACTCCTACAGCGAGCGCAAAACTCAATGGTTCGATTTCGTTATAAAGCGACATTGCCATCGTTTGCGGCATGTTTGGCGGCAGGAAACACTTGAATCTTGCATATTTGCATAGATTGGAGTGTTTTTGATCTTTTGATCTTATAATACGAGCTGGAACTCCTACAACGAGCGCAAAACTCAAACGTTCGATTTCGTTATAAAGCGACCCTGCAATCGTTTGGGGCTTGTTTGCCGGCACGAAACGCATGAATCTTGCGTATTTGCATAGATTGAAGTGTTTTTGATCTTATAATACGAGCTGGAACTCCTACAGCGAGCGCAAAACTCAATCGTTCGATATCGTTATAAATCGATTTTGCATTCGTTTGGGGGTTGTTTGGCAGCTCGAAACGCATGACTCTTGCATATTTGCATAGAATGAAGAGTTTTTGATCTTATAATCCAGGCTGGAACGTCTGCTGCGAGCGCGAAAACTCAATCGTTCGATTTCGTTATAAAGCGACTTTGCATTCGTTTGGGCCATGTTTGGCGGCACGAAATGCACTGGAACGTCTGCTGCGAGCGCGAAAACTCAATCGTTCGATTTCGTTATAAAGCGACTTTGCATTCGTTTGGGCCATGTTTGGCGGCACGAAATGCATGAATCTTGCGTATTGGCATAGATGAAGTGTTTTTGATCTTATAATACGAGCTGGAACTCCTACAGCGAGCGCAAAACTCAATCGTTCGATTTCGTTATAAAGCGACTTTGCATTCGTTTGGGGGTTGTTTGCCGGCTCGAAACGCATGACTCTTGCATGTTTGCATAGAATGAAGAGTTTTTGATCTTATAATCCGAGCTGGAACGCCTGCTGCGAGCGCAAAACTCAATCGTTCGATTTCGTTATAAAGCGACTTTGGCTTCGTTTGGGGCATACTTGTTCGCACGAAACGCTTGAATCATGTGTATTTGTATAGAATGAAGTGTTTTTGATGTTATAATACGAGCTGGAACTCCTACGACGAGCGCAAAACTTAATCGTTCGATTTCGTTATACAGCGACTTTGAATTCGTTTGTGGGTTGTTTGGCGGCTCGAAACATATGAATCTTGCGTATTTGCATGGATTGAAGTGTTTTTGTTCTTATAATACGATGTAGAAATTCTACGGCGAGCGCAAAACGCAATCGTTCGATTTCGTTATAAAGCGACTTTGCATTCGTTTGGGGCTCGTTTGCCGTCTCGAAACGCATGACTCTTGCGTATTTGCATAGAATGAAGAGCTTTTGATCTTTAATACGATCTAGAAATTCTACGACGAGCGCAAAACGCAATCGTTCGATTTCGTTATAAATCGGCGGTGTGATGCATGACCCCAGAGTTATTCCTTCGCCTATTTCGATCTTTTGGACGAGTCTGACGAATTTATTGCTCGTTTTTGCATGTAATAAATTTTCACTTCGAGGTGGTAAATTTACGGTTGTTGCCCCGTCGACTAGTGGCATACAGTGTCCGTATAATTTTAATTTTTCTCCCCCTAATATGTCGGCCTTGTGTTTTTTTATAAATTCCATTCCGAGCAATCCGTCGACGTTAAGCGGTACGTCGTTGCCTACGACGGAAAACCAGTGTTTGATCGCGACTGTCGGGGTGTCAAGTGTCACCTGAGCTCGGCATAAGGGTCTTATTATTTTACCCGCTACACCTGATAGGTCGACGGCGACTTCCTCGATTGGATTGTCGGATGTCAGCGTGGACTCTTTCAGGATGCTGCATTGAGCTCCTGTGTCGGCCTTGAGAGTGAGGATGCCAATGTTTGCTACCGGCGATTCGATGTGGAAATCGCTTACTGTCTCGCTCGGCGTTGGCAGGTCTACTGTGTATAGGCGTATTTTCTCGCGAGTTTTTCCCTCGCTTCCCCATGCGGTGAGGGTGCTCAGGCAGGGGTAGGGGTATTTCCCTGTCCGTGTCCGTTTTGTCCTTCACCGTTTTGTCCCTGATTATTATTTTGACCTTGCCAATTATTTTGGCCCTTGTAATTGTTTCGCCCCTGGTAATTTCCTCGTCCGCGGTAATTTCCTCGACCTCGATAATTTCCCCGTCCGCGGGAATTATTATTTCCGTAATTTCCCGGACTCTGATTACCTGCAGCTTCATCGGGCAAGCATCCTCGGCACTCGTTGTAGACGTGCCCTTTCTTTTTGCAGTAGTTGCAGACTATTTCTACGGTATTTAGGGACCGGCGTCCCCCAGGTGCGGGTAGACTGGACCGTCCCGTCGGACCCCTGCACTCCCTGGCGAAGTGCCCGGGCTTCCCGCAATTATGGCATTTCTGCGCGGGCTTGTCGCCATGTGTCTGCTTGTTGATGGAGTCGTTGCCCTGCGCCGATTTTTCTTCCTCCATGGCCCCTTTCATGGCGTCCGAGAGGTTGGCGAACCCTCGTGCCTTCACGATAATTTGGTACTCTCGCCTGAGTCCCCTTTCGTAATTATGCAGTTCCGTCTGTCGGATATACTCTTCGACGCCCTGTTTTTTCGCGACAATTTCTTCCGCGGCTGTGCTTGCGTCTATTAAGTCCATCATAATTTTTTCTAGCCGTTGTCCGTATGCTAATACCGACTCATTCGGTTTTTGTTTGCTAGTGTTAAATTCAACCTGCAGCGCGGCGACCGTCCGTCGCGTCCCGTAAAGTGTGGTCATTTCCTCTTTAAATTTTTTGAAGCTATCGATCTGTTTGTATTTGATATCTTTCCCGGCTGTTCCTACTATTTTTGTTTCTAATACGGCTTCCAGCAAGTCGGTTTTGTCGGCCGCGGCTACTTTCCTGTCGGCATAGCCGTACACGCTTATAACGTCGTCTTCTTCCTCGGGCTTTGACCCGTCGAAACGAGGATTTAAAGACCTCGCCTCCTTCAATGTCATGGGTACGACGTCGTTCGGCATTTCGGGTGGTTCTAATACGGTGTTGTCAAGGAAAGAAAAATCTATTAAATTTATTTCGTAATTTGTTTTCCAGACTGTCAATTTCCCGATCGCGATCCGCGAGGTGCAAATTGATACGTCTGCAATTTTGATTTACTTCCTTTATTTCGACATCGGGAATCGGCTATCGTTCGATTCTCGCTCGGCACAATTTCTCAATGCCGGGTGCATTAACCGGGCATCATACGATACTTAATCGGCAAATTCCTATGCGTGTCGGCTTCGCGACGCGGTGGATGTGCCAGTAAGTATTTCCCAATAGATTTCTTTAGTTTTTTATAGATGAAAATAATTCGGGGTACAACAATACAAATGCGCCCTAGACAATTTGGCAAAGATCAAAGCGTGGCTGTGTCATAGTGATCGCTTCGATTCTTTGTGGGAATATCGTACCACTAATAGCTGGAGCGTCGGGTTGACACAGTGCGCCAACGAAGATAAAAAACCCCCGGCTGTTCTGCCCGTTGTTATGAACAGCCTTCAAATTTTGCAATCTCTCCGGAACATAAAGGATCATACAGTAGGCGTGTGCCCTGCAGATCGTATCCCGAAGGTGTGGACGAAACCGACAGCCATCGTTGTTAATACCGATGGCCACAAGCTACCAGGGGCCCACTGGGTCGCCATGTACACTGCTGTTCACGAATGCCTGGTTAGTTTCCCTATAGCGGCCCTATTCAGATCGTCCAGGCATTCATGAACAGCACCGTACGTTGATCGAAATGGACATGGATGGTTCTTCGACAGCTATGTACTCCCGCCAATCATCCCAGAGCATCTCGCGCGTTTCCGAAGAAACTGCAAACTCTTCCGATGCAACAGTATTCTACTTCAAGGTCCGGATTCGCAGTGTTGCGGACAGTTTTATACACATAATGTTTCTTCATTATATGTGTACTGGCCTCGGCATTAATAAATTTAAAAGTGTATTTTCAGATGACTTGTCGAGAAATGATTGAATAGTATATGATTATTATAATGCATTCGCCAATAATTGCGACAAATTTAAGTCGCAGGCTAAAACTTTCAGTACGGGCGCGGTCATAGGCGGCAGCTACAAAATAAATAGCTTTAGTGATAAGTGTTTGCATTGTATACAGAGCTGTTGACCCCGTGCTTGGGTATTGTGAATATTATGCTTATCAAATAAAAAATTAATAAAAATTCTTTCTACTGTCTACTCTGTTTCCCTGTCCCTTATAAAAAAGTTGATTTCAGCAGATATTATATTTCTTCTTGGAATCGACTCTACCTCGACATCGCAACAGTCATACGTGAGCAGAGGCCTTTTGGAGCTGCTAAAAAAGCTGATGTCAGCATGTTTTATATTTCTTCCTGGAATCACAAAAACCGTACGTGACCAGAGGCCTTTTCGAGCTGCTAACAAAGTTTATTTCAGCAGATATTATATTTCTTTTTCGAATTGGCTCTTTATCCCGATGTGACAAAGCCTGCACGTGGCCAGAGACATTTTCGAGCTGATTTCAGCAGATATTATATTTCGTTTTGGATTCGGTATGGCGTGGGGGGAAGTGCGAATTACTTATGGGGAGACGCTGACAGAATATTCATATTCTCCTCTTGTGAGCAGACATCAAACGTGATCGAACCGTGAAAGAGGTACGAAATCAAACTCTCGTGCACACTATCTGACCCCATAAAAGTTAATGCAACGGAAAGGGATCGAATTAAAAGTGCGCATAGAAAAACACTTACACGACATTGCAAAATTAAAATCGTTGATATGCGCAAGATCAGAGTTTCGACGTGTGATACGAAAGCTAAAAGAACTCAATCTCCACAATGGATCTCACTCAAATCAACAAGGCGGGCATGCCTGCATCGTGTCTGCCAGTCAAAAAACTATCCGAACTGGCTTTCGAAAGAAACTACGGCGTCACTGACATAAGGTGAGTAAAAACGTCATTCGGCCCAAGGATTACCATCGACATTGAGGAATCATTTACTTGCTACCTCCCGGCGAGATTCGTCAAGGTCTTCGAGGACGACGCCAATCTCTTGCAACAGATGACAGCTTCTGCGCATGAGAAAAATCTACTCATGCAATACCACGGTACAAGATATAATAATCTGGAGTTCAAGCCCGTCCGCCGAACTGAAGGTTGATAGTCATTGAGCTGGTGCGCCCTGTCTCGCTCACTCTACATGGATAATTTATCAGCTGTGGGAGAAGAAGAAGACACCGTTTGACACGAGAATCTGCTCATGCGGTACTATGGAACGCACTATAATAGTTAAAATGTTATCATACGGTCCATGTACAAAGAAATAAAAAACAGGTTATCGATAAAAAATCATTTATTTATTTTTTACTAGTAGCAAAATATACCCTGTATGCCTATAATGACATCGCCAATAATTTGACTTTCCACAATAATGTCAATTTCATCGCTGGTGAAAAAAACGACAGACTTTTGGGTCTCTCGTGCTCAATTCGTTTCAACTCTTTAAATTCCTCGCTCTTCGTCTCCGTGATAGCATCAATGATGTAGTTCGTGAGGTATATATTATTCGGCACCTCATCCTCCGTTTCGACTTCGAAATAGCGTTCTCCCCACCATTGCCGTGTGTGTTCGTCTGGTATAGTGAATTGCACACTATAAAATGTTCTGTAATTGTCGTAATTGATCAACCGATCCACACGCTCGAGAATCTTGCGAAACTTGACGGGTATCAAATATTCTTCACTCTTTACTACCCCTGTTTCCTCGATGGTTTCTTCTAGGGTTACAATTTGGTATTTAGTAGACTCGTCGTTCGTTATTATTGCTGCCATCACTCCAACCGCCGGAATCAGCAAACAATTCGCTGCGTCTAACTCTCACATGTGGCTTATATTCTCGAGGACAAGTCCTGTGGTGATATACCTATTACCCCTCATCCGTTAGTCCTCATTCCGTCTTTGAAATGAAGCGGCGCTCCCGACCGTATCCAATTTCAATCTGCACGTGCAATATTGCTGACGATTGCTGTCGTGCGATAACAGCTTTAACGCAACTCAGTCTTCTGCCTTCTGTTGAGAGCGTAAAACGTGTTCGTGGATTTCAACGACAATATGCACTGTCCACATCAGGTGTTTGATGTACCCGGTACAGATCTGGTGTTTGATATTCTGTATTTAAAAGATAAGAATGGTGAATTATTGCCGAAAGAGGTGTGTGTGGGTTCGGTCGATAAACCACATCGTCGAATGTTGTGGATGGGCTGTCCACCTTATATCATCAAGATATTGCCGTCCCAGATACGAAGAATAAATAATTGGCGGACTAAGTACATCCACGGTATACACTGGCTGAGTGGCTGGCTGCATGAGGACGGCGTCACGATCGCTGAACAGTATCAAGAATTACGCGAAATTTCGATGTTCCACCGTCGAAGACAGCAAAAGTGTGTTCGTGGCATTGGTTCCTACAGACGGAGTCCAGAGGCGCTCAGTGCGCTCTGCGGAACGTTAAAAAACGCCAGCGTTAACTTAACGAGTTCCCTCTTCGAAGATCTTCTTCTTTTCGTTAACCCGTAAAGTGAATTATCTATTTGAAAAAATTTGAGAAGCTCAATGACACCGGTCGCGTACCGGCCCACCTACCATATAAAAGGATTGCGGACCTGGAACTTCAGAAGATATATAGAATCTCAAGAATGAGAATGGTCAACACCAAACACGGGAAACAAGTGATTGCCGATATAGAATTGGATTTGAGCGTCTTCATGCCCCTAACGGTTAGTTTCTTTCTGAACTATTATGACGAAGAGTTCAACGAAATAGCAGAATATTGTGAAAAAAGGATCTAGGGCTGCAATATTCGGGCTCCGTATATAACCGTATTGAATTCATGGATCTAAGTTGTGCATGAAACCTAGCTTTAAGAAATATGTAACTCTGTGCATAATAAAATAAAAACAGCGGTGCACTATTACGACAGCTCATACGCACACCCTCTCACTGTCACACCCACAACCTCCGACACACACACTCTGTGCTGGAGGAGTAGGGGGTCAGAGTGGGACTGCTGCGGAACCTATCCCCACTCTTACCCCCACCATCACCTCGAACTACGCTCTCAACGGAGCTCGAGGAGTGGGGATAGGAGTGGGGATAGGAGTGGGGATAGGAGTGGAGATAGGAGTGGGGATAGGAGTGGAGATAGGAGTGGGGATAAGAGTGGGGATAGGAGTGGGGGTCGCCATAGTGAACCGCTAACTACTCACGAATTAGACAAACAAAAGCAGGTACGGAAAAATGTTGCGATCCGCGACGTCCAAATAGCCACAGGAACAGCGAAAGTACAATTTGCAGAAACAACAAACGAGCCCGACAAACACTGCGAACTACACCCACACGTAAAAAATCACACAACAGCAGAGTGCACAACAATCCGTAGAATGCGCGGAAATTTCAAACGCATAGATAATAGAGACTATTCCCGGGAACGTTACGATAAAAATAGACGCGACGACTCACGAGACAGATACAGGAACGACTCACGAGACAGGTACAGGAATGACTCACGAGACAGATACAGGAACGACTCATGAGATAGGTACAGGAACAACTCACGAGACAGGAACCGAAACGACTCACGCGACAGATATAGCGACTCACGAAACAGACAGTCACGGGACAGATATCGAAACGATTCACGCGATAGACATTCATACGATTCACGCGACAAACGAAGGGACAGTTCACGTGACAGACGGGACGACTCGTGCGACAAACACCGAAACAATTCACGAGACCGATCCTCCGACCGCGACGATAAAGCCAGCTCCCCATCGGAGATAGAAAAGCAGCTAAAAGCGATGCTCGCGAATCTAAACCTAAAAAACTAGAATCGAGTTTTACGAACCAGTGCGCCGTAGAACAAATTTTAAAAGCACTAAACAAAACATTAAAAAAAGCAACGATCTCATTGGGCACAACAAAGGGCCATAAGCCACCATCAGTCTGTATAACATCCCCCGAATTGTATTATAACCCAACGAAATTTTTAATTGACACGGTGGCCCAAATCAATTTGATAAAAGAAAAAACTATTGCACGGAACGTAAAAATCGACGCACAGACTATCGACGAATTAACAGGTATCACCGAAGGTAAAGTATATACACTGGGTAAATGCACAATCTCGATCAAATCCGTACAAATTGAATTCCACGTAGTTTCCGACAAGTTCCCTATAAAACAGGACGCCATATTGGGCGATGCCTTTTTCAAACAGACACCGGCCGATATTCTCTACTCGAGCGCCTGCATAACTTTCAAAAACCATCGCATACCATTTGCAACTCGCGAACGGTTCTCGGTTCCAACTAGAGCAAAAAGCGTCATTCACATTAGAGTAAAAAACCTCGAAATCCAGGAAGGATACGTTCCGCGATTGAGAACTCCGGACGGCATCATTCTTGGCGAAGCCCTTGTGAGAAGCGACAACGGAGTTGCATACGTAATAATTAATGCATACGGCGTAATTAATAAAACAAATAATGCCATCGATTTCGAGATCCCGACAGTCGAACTGCAACCGGCAGAGTGCATCTGTCAGGTTACAATCGAAACGGAGAATTCTCGTTGTAGCGGCGACGCTCACAGCGCAGTAATTCAAACAACGGTTGCCACGAACACCGTGGAGCAGTTCGAAAAACTGAAACCTCTTCTGCATTTGGAAAACATAAATGAAGAAGAGAAAAATCATGTTTACAAATTCGCGTCGCAAAACCCGTTCTTGTTTCACATACCCGGCGATCAACTAGGACACACAACTCTTCTAAAACACGAAATTTTCACAACGGACGACAGACCGGAAAACACAAAACAATATCGCTGCCCCCAGATCCATAAAAAAGAGATTTAAAAACACACCGAGAATTTGTTGGAAAAGGACATTATACAGCCATCACTATCACCGTACAACTCTCCAATTTGGATCGTACCAAAAAAATCTGCCAAGGCAACAAAAAATGGCGAATGGTGATAGATTTTCGGAAAATAAACGCAAAAACAACCCCAGACGCGTATCCACTGCCAAACATAGTAGATATCCTGGATCAATTAGGTAACGCTCGTTATTTTTCAACATTTGACTTAGCTTCCGGCTTTCACCAACTCGAGATGCATCCAAACGACAAACAAAAAAACGCGTTTTCTACCTCGAGTGTACATTACGAGTTTAATCGCATGCCATTTAGCCTAAAAAATGCACCAGCAACCTTTCAACGATTAATGGATACAGTGCTGTCAGGACTCACTGGAAGCGTTCTTTTTGTTTACCTGGACGACATCGTTATCTACGCAAACACCCTCGAAGAACACGGAAAGAACTTCAACCGATTTGCAGAACGATTAACGAAAGCAGGACTAACTCTACAAACCGACAAGTGCCACTTTCTCAGGAAAGAGGTAACATATTTAGGCCACACAATTTCGGAAAAAGGAGTCCAACCAAATTCCCTAATAGTTCAAGCCGTAAAGGTCTTCCCAGTCCCCAAAGATAAAAAAGCCATAAAGCAGTTCACTGCTCTCGCCGGATATTACAGACGCTTTATCTAGAAATCCTGCAACTATTTTTCTCGTTAGACCCCGCGAAAGCTCCTCCGAAAATGCAGAAGAAATATTTAAAAATCAAAAAATGTTCCACCAGCCACATACACGCGGTCGCTCATCCGACGAATCATCCGGAAATCCAGCACCCAAGAAAAAACAACACGAAAACGACTTGGACCAGCTAAGGTTTGAACCTTAGCTGGTCCAAGTTTGGTTGCACTGGTTTTCGTGCTTTAGCACCTTTCCCCAAGTCGTTTGTTGCAGGTGATCTGTACGTTGGTTGCACCGGTGGTTCGTAGGTGTTATCGTCGCTAGCCTGTTCTCCGATAATTGTTGGCGGCGATTGATCGTTTCGTTGCTCCATATCTTGTCCGTTTTGAATTGCTAGGTTGTCTGTTTCCTTCCGCATTTGTGGACTTTTCTGTTCTGTGTCAGGCGTCTCTTTGTCCTCTACGCTCTGCACTTTTTATTCTAGTCTCACTTTGTACGGTTGGTTTGCCCATTTTATTTTTTTCTTTATTCCTTTCTTCTTTACATTTTTCTTTTTCATTGTTCCCTATGTATTTCTCCGTAACTTTTTCCTTTCGTGTCCTTGATTTCTTGCGTGGTTCCGGTGTTTTCTTTTCGTCCTCAGAAGTATCCTTTTTTCGTTTCCTTGTCGTCCTAGGGGTTTTTGGGGTGAGTTCATCTTCCGAAATATCGGTTTGTGGTGTTTCATCGTCAGTCCATTCATTGTCAGTCCAATGGGGCTCTGGAACGTAGCCATCACAGTTCTGATAGAATATCTTAAACATTTAATCAGTAAACACCGTGATTGGGACGAGTTACTATCCTTTGCGACAATGTCGTATGATACAAGCGTGCACGAAACCACAGGCTACACACCCTCCGAACTTGTATTTGGTAGAACAGCCAGAACACCCTCAGAGTTCCCACCACCGGAAAAGGTAGTTACTTATAATGACTATTTGAACCAAGTGGTACAGAACATGAGGAACGTCCAGCAATTGGCGTTTGAAAATCAAGTTCGATTTAAACAAAAGATAAAATACTATTACGACAAAAAAACCGAAACAAAAAGTTTCCAACACGAACAAATGGTCTGGCTCGAAAACAAAGCTAGGAAAGTCAAACTCGACAGTAACTAATTAGGCCCATTTAAAATCCTCCGAGTTGTAACAGGAGCAGATTCCTCGTACAATTATTCCCGTATTTGTGCGCCTCCTTATGAGGACAGGGCACTCAAACGGACGGATTCGTGGTCACGCACGGACTCACAGATAGGCGACTACAAATACAACAAAACATAATGGCAACGGTAGAGTTTTGCTCCACACTAGGAACGCGCTGTCTCATAAAAGGACAATTATCAGCAATGCTATCCCGACTAGACACTCTGGAGAATACAGAGTTAATCCTGAACGAATTGATTCCATCAATAAAAGCTAATTCTATAAACAATCGCGAAAAACGCGCGAAATTGTACAAAACAAACATCATTAGATCGGGATTCGATACAATGCAGAAACAAATCATTAGTCAGCAGCACTACGGAAGGAAATCCAGAGATTCAACACGATCCACGTCGCAATCGGAACTGAAATACACATTATCGAACTAAATACAATAGCAATACAATTTACAACTCAAATAGAAGAAAACCTAACGGAACTAGAACTCGACATCGAAACACTGATCAACACAATTCTTTTCGCAAAAATCGGACAAATACATCCCCAACTTTTGACGAGTAGGAAAATACTACTCAGCGCCGAGGCAGTCAAGAAATCCTCACCGAATA
>JAPYZC010004123.1:0-10786 GCA_030522665.1 Ichneumoninae sp. A BG-2022a
ATCTTGACATGGGATTAAATCGATCAAGGCGACTCGCGAGGTCTTCCGTCTTTGCCCGTGACTGCGCACGACCGGTCCAGAAACGTCGCCGACTCGACGTCCGAGAAGCCAATTCTCCCGACTCGCGAATCTCTTTCCCTTTTCTATATATATATTTATTTTTTTAATACTCTTTTTTTCTATCGCGACCGACTTATCGCCGACACCTCCAGCGTTCTCCTTGCGTTCTCCGTGCCGATAACGATCGGCAGCTCCGCGCACCGCCGACACACCCGATATCGCATTGACTCGTCCCGGGCTCGCGGGAACGTCGAGGAAATTGAGCGGAGGAAATTGAACCACCGCACGATGAAGCCTGGCGGGTCTCTTGTTCGCTCTCTTGACGAGCAGCGGGCTCTGATAAGACGCCATCTGCACGCCTTTCTCTATGATATCGAGCCCAGAAAGAGACGTCGAAGATCTTCCGTTTCCCGTTAAATCGAACGATGTATACCTCGCCCCGTACGTTAACGCGTTCGCGACCGATAGTTCGAGGGGCTCGCGCAACGATCGCTCCGAACTTGCTTTCCCGTCGGTTTCTTCGATAACAGTCATTAAGAATGCATCACACATACATTCCCATCCAAAAGTTTAATGAGATGAAAATTTCGGTACTTCGCGACATGCCAAAAATCTGCCACATTTTTTGTAATAATAATGCCGAAAGTTATTAACAAATGAGCCGAAAAATTAATTATTAAAAAAAAAAATCAGAGAACTTTTTTATTTTTTTGTTTTAAATGGACTCGTTGGTTTCTTAGAATTCATATGAATTTTTTCAGAATTTTATACCATTAGCAAGTGTTCGAATTCTCACTGAATCTCACTTTTTCAAAAGTTCAATTCGATAAAAATTTCGGTACTTAGTATAATAATACTGCCAAAAAGTTATTAACGAATTATTTGAAAAACAAATTGTTTTCAAATAATCAGACTTTTTATTTTCTCATTTTATATGAATTCCTTGACTTTTTTTAGAATTGATATGAATTTTTTTTCAGAATTTTGTTACATTTCAAAATTGTTTTTATTTTTCGACAATTTGAAAAATCGATCATTCAGATACGTGTGCACATAATAAGTTTCGAGGCGATTGCGTCACCGGTTCCGTAGTTGTGACTTTAAATTTAAAAAAAATAAAAACGGAGAAGTGAAAAATGTGAGAAAATTTTGAAAAAGTTCACGTGGCTTCTAGAAAATAAATGAATGCATATGAAAAGAGAAATAAAGTGTACTGATTATTTGTTCAAATATATTTTTTTTTAGCAATTTGTTGATAAGATTTTGACATTATTATGCAAGATTAATTTTCTCAGCACCTTTAATATCCTTCATTTTTTTTCTGATTTTTATACCATCGAGAAGTACTTGCAATTTTCTCTTATTTTTCTCGAACTCATGCGAAATCCGCGCGAAGCTGCATAGCCACCTTAAGTCTACTTGTCACTCGATTCTCCCTACCCTAGGCGTGCTCGGTCGGCAACGCAAACTGTAATTGGCTTTCTCATTCCCGTAACCATTTCCGGTTAAAGGAAAAATTCTTAGCTTCGCCCATGAGTTTCTTTTCGTCGCACGAAATTATTCTTATTTTTTTGCGAGAAAAAATAAAAATACGTAAAAGAAATAAATAAAAACACGTAAAAAAAAAAAAAAAAAAGATGCGTGATTCGTAGGATTGCCAGTTGGAAACTGCACCATTTATTTTGTCCCTGGACGATTCGTTTTATGGCGGAGGTCGCGATATTGAATCTATGCAAAGCCCCGTCGCCAACATTTTTCGTTCATTGCAGTTTCATGCGACTCCCATGTGTGCAACGAGTCTATAAATTGAAGCTTCTATGCAAACACCCTGACGCAATGGGAGTCGCCGGAGGGAGGAGCTGCCCCCGCATTTCTCGTAACTGAGTCCGTGGGATTGCGTATTGTCCATGTGCATGTCTATGCCCAGGAGATGGGGCAAAACGGACCATTTTTTTAACGAATTTACCAGCGGAACGTAAAAAAGGACAGACTTTCTCGAGTGAAAGCCACTGGTCCATTTTGCCCCCCCTTCCCCTTTCCTCTTGAAACGCACGGAAAACCGGAAGTTACGAGTTCCGGGTACGCCACCTGAACAGGGAGACGAGATCGATCACCCGATTGAGGAAAATACCTATCTCGATAAAATCTATTTCGTCATCCAACTCCCAAAGTCCCAGATCGCAATATCGACGGCAGAGGCGACAGACCCGCGTTACACGTGCACCGCGCGGCCCCGTATTTTCATACTCAAAAATAAACCATTTATGATCGAGTCGAGACAAATCGAAAAAATTTTCCCCATCGATGTGCACTGAGAGAAAAATTTTGTGAATATTACTATATCGCTTTAGAGATATTACCATAGCACGTTGTAGAGTCAGAAACTCGTCTAACTTACAATTAAAATTACACATACAGAGAAGATCCGATGTTGAATATAAAGTAGAAATATCTCGGTCAGTGAGCCACAATCACACGCAGAAAAATAATTTACTTGACTGCCACTGTTTATTTGATTCAGGTAAAATATTTATTTCATTTTCAAAAATATTTATTTCAATTAATTTTTTTTTAATGCATTTTAAGTTTTTTTAAAGTTAAAAAACATTTATTTTAAGTAAATAGGCACTTAAATTAAATAAATATTTTACTTAAACCAAATAAACGGTGGCCGTCAAATAAATTATTTTTCTGGGTGAACGGCAGCCAAAAAATTTCTCCACTGATGCTCGAGTCCGTTTCCTCAAGGCGATGTCACAACCGGCGCGCTGTCGGTAATGAAAACTGTCATTCATTTTTTTTTAACTGTGTTAACCATCTACGAATATAAGCAAATTCTCACACGAAACGGATAACAATTCTGCCTCGAGCAGGAATTCCCTCGCGATCGTAGTCGCGCGGGTACATTAAAAAGAAAATCAATTACAGTTTTTATTACCGACCGCGGTACGTCACAATTCTTCCGACGACGTTTCGCGACTTATGAACGCTTCCGCTAAAACTTTTCTACTATAAAGCAATTCAACTTCCCTTGTTACATCGACCTCGGATTCTCGTCACGATTTACCGAACTTTCCTCACTCCCATCAGCCCCCAGAATTGCCTCGATATCGCATGAATTTGTGTACGTGTTTATGAAAAAACTTTTACGTCTTGTCAAATGTTTCGCAATTTTTCGCAATTTCTGAAATTTTTTCTATCTTCAAAATTTCTAATATTTCTTCAGTCTTTAATATGTCTGAAATTTCTTCAGTCTTTAAAATTTCTAAAATTTCTTCAGTCTTTAAAATTTCTAAAATTTCTTCAGTCTTTAAAATTTCTAAAATTTCTTCAGTCTTTAAAATTTCTAAAATTTTTTCAGTCTTTAAAATTTCTAAAAATTTTTCAGTCTTTAAAATTTCTGAAATTTCTTCGGTCTTCAAAATTCCTGAAATTTCTTCAAAACTTTTGAAATATCCGAAATATCAAATTTATTGAGATTTTTTGAAATTTTTTAAAACGAACATCAACAAAAATCCTCACCCGAAACGTCTACCAATTCAGCTCCGTACAAAAATTTCCTGGCAATCGTATTCGCAGTCCACAAAGAAGAAAAATCAATTACACTTTCCATCACCAACCGCGTTACGTCCAAATTCTCCCAACGACGTTTCGCAACTTATCATAAACCTCCCCACCGAAACTCTTCCACCATTAAAAAAAAAAAAAAAAACAATTCAACTTCCCTCGTTGCATCGCCGCGGAATCTCCTCCCAATTTCCCAATTTCCCAAACTTTCCCTCACCCACCCCCACAGTCTGTGTCGCATGAAATTCGCGTGTATGTATGAGCAATTTTCGTTAAATTTCCCCGCTTCTCAGAATACTTTAATCCAAATAGAAGATAACAAACTTCCATCTCGTCTTTCTCCCCAGCGCATGCGCGGAGTCTTTTGTGCAAACTGCCCAAATATGCTCTCAGCTCGGAGGCGCAAAGGGGTGAGGGGGAGGGGTGCGGGGGGGGGGGGGTGATAAAGAACCCAAGAGAGGCAAATAAGTACGCCGCTCAAAAGGGTTCTGCAGGGCTCTTCTTTACCCTCGGAGGTGCACTTTGGGCGCTCCGAGCGCGCTCCCCGGTGATTAACGACGAATGTAATTAATATTGCCTCGTTCCCCTCCCCGCCCCCCCCCGTCTCTCCGGGCCGAGCCTAATAACTGCGCGGCTGCATCGTCGCAACACATATGCATACTTCAGCTCGGCACACAAACTGCGCGACATACGCTCGGCGGTTTGCACACCGGAACGTATTTACCGTGCGCCTTAAATCCGACGTCCCATATTGCAGGATATACAGTTCGACTCTCCGGGCCTCATCCAGTCTCGATGTGTATTTCCCAAATGTATTTCCTAGAGTACGGGCATGCATAAACGGCCCGCACACGTAACGGTAATCTATGCGCGCTATCATGTACGTGTGTGTGCACGTACGGTAAACAATTGCGAGCACACGGCGCGCCCGTATCTCTCGCACGTGGATACCGTACGTGGGTAGGGAGCCTTTGCAGCCCTGGCGTTGTTGCGCGGATGTTGCCGTATCTTAGACCGAGTGGGTTCGCAGGGCGCGCAGGGGCGCGTCATACACTGGCTGAGCACACCGCAGCCACATCACCGGGCGACTGGCGATGAATATATTTGTGTAGGGTAAGTCGGGGTGATATGGCCATGGTTTTATTAAACAACGAAAGTTTGAGGTTCAAGGCTGCACAGTGAAAATTGTTGTAATTTTTTATAACTTATTGTCGACAAATGTCAAAGGGTTTTTTAATTGGTCATTTTCGGAACGCAACCATCCGTTTATAATTTTGCGTAGGGCTGGACAGTTGGACCGTCTTGGCTGGCTAAAAATCTTATCCGGCTAATTGTTTATTGTTTGGCTGGCTAAGGCGTCTTAGCCGGTTATGGGTTGAAGTTTGAGACATTTCGGTTGAACTGGCGATCGAAGTTAAGATCAAACTCAAATTCGGACTTAATATCAAACTCAAATTCGAACTTAATATCAAACTCAAATTCGAACTTAATATCAAACTCAAATTCGAACTTAATATCAAACTCAAGTTCGAAGTCAATATCAAACTTGGTTTCGTGCTTATGTTTAATCTTAAGTTTGAACTTAAGTCCGAAAATAAGATCAAACTTAAGTTCGAAAATAAGATCACACTTATTTTCGAACTTAAGTTTCGAACTCAAGTCCGAAAATAAGATCAAACTTAAATTTGAAAATAAGATTAAACTTAAGTCCGAATTTAAAATCAAACTTAAGTCCGTATTTAAGAGCAAACTTAAGTCCGAATTTAAGATCAAACTTAAGCACGCAATGACGTTCAGGCCAAACTTCGATCTTAAGAGCGATCTTAAGTTCGATCTCAAGAACGATCTTAAGTTCAAACTAAGGTCTTAAAATTCGATCCTAAGATGGTTTGACTGGCTAAAAATCGGCCACGGCTTGACCGGCTAAAATCATTTGGCCGGTTAAGCCGCGGTCAATTATCTGCTCTTTTTTATTGTGAATTACAAGGACACTGATGAAATTAATGAGACATTTATGTACGGCACATTACCTTTTTTATTTATTAATTTTTGCACTGCTATTGTCGCCGGAAAAACTAAAAACTGTGCAAACGGCAGTGCCATTCGTTTGTTACGTTAAAAGATATTAACGATGGCCACATCAGCCCGACTCACCCTATTTATGTTTATATACATATTTATATGCAAACCATACAAACATACTAACATCGTCTTAGAAATGAAATATTTAAAACAAAAAAATATCTCCACGCGCCAGTCCTGAAACAATCGACATCCACACAGGTGAACACCAGCCACAAAAAAATGTTCCTTTGAAAAGAAATCGCAAAAAGAGAATCGGCCACGCGCCAGTCCCGACATCCACACCAAACCACATCTATGCAAGCCACAAGACAAAACCGCAACACAAGAATCTATCGTCAAAAAACCAAAAAAAAAAAAAGAAAAAACCACCGCCACGCCCCAGTCCTCAAATAATCGACATCCACACTAGCGACAACTCCGCCAGCCACAAGTCGAAAACGCAACACAAGAATTTTTTATACAAAAAATAATATATTTATAAAAAAATACAATGCCGTAAAAAAAAATGAAAGAAGGAGAAAAATTTAATGGACTACGTACACAAGAGGCGAAGCACTAACTACAATGCCATATATATATATATATATATATATATACCAACACCACAACAACAACAACAACAGAGACAGGATAAACAACAAAATGCACAAACGAAAAAAAAAACACCTGAAAATAGAAGAAAAATAAAAATAAAAAATAGAGAGTCGAGAATAACAGGGCAGAAATTCCCTCGGCGAGCGCGATCGACCGAAGAGCCCGAGAGAGGAGGACGAAGAAAAAGGGGTTGAAACGAGCTAAAGTCGTTACGTAAAATTTTCAATGCATACATGTTCGTTATAGTTTTCGACACCGCGGAGTTTCGCCTCCGTTCGACGATGCGCAATCCCATTACACAGTAGCGGAGTCCGCACAGGCGAGATCGCAAATAGGATCCCCGCGAAGCGTTTCTCGTCACAAGCGGTTTACATACTTGAATAGGCGGCGCAGTGCGCGAAGCGCGGAGCGGCGTGCGTGGCCGGGCGCGCGACATTCCCATGGGTGCCGTTAATCGAATAGTCATTCGAGAAGCGCCCTTGGTCCATCCGAATGCGCGTGTCCGCGCCACCGACACACCGGACGGCTTTCTCCGTCGCATGCGCATGCGCAACGAAAGTTTCACGATCACCGATTTTTTTTTTTTTTTCTAAATATTCTAAATATTTTTAAATTTAATTTTCATTAATATTCTAAATATCTTTTAATTTAATTTTCTTAATATTCTAAATATTTAAAAATTTAATTTACTTAATATAAAAAAAAAAATTCTTAATTTTTTTTTATTTTATGTTCGAAATATTTTAAAATTTTTCTAAACATGTTTTTATTCACGATTTTCTCAGTCGAATGTTGGCGACGAGCCGACGCGCCGACCGGTTTTCTCCGTCGCATGAGCATGCGCAATGAAATTTTCACGATCGACGATTTTATTGATTTACATATTCTAAATATTTTTTAATTTAAAAAAATATTTTTCTGCACACGATTTTCTTAGTCGAAGTTGTCGACGAGCCGGTGTAGCTTTATTTTTGGAGATTTGTGAGAGCGTCGGCGAGCGGCCGGAATGGAATGCCGGATAGACAGATAGAAAGTAGAAGAGTGAAACAACAACAACAACAACAACATCAACAACATCAACAACAACACCGACAAAAAAAATCAATCGAGTTACAGACATCTCGCTTAACGAGAGAACCACAACAGCACAAGATCAATTTATTTATATACATATATATATATATGCATATATATATGAAAAATATGAGATATTAACATACGTCACACAATACGCCGTAGATCTGCCGGACCCTCCACCAACCATCGACCACGATGCTAGACGAGAAAGAACGTTAAAACAATTTGTGCGTTTGCATTTGTATTATTCATTTATTGTGTACTCCAGTCGAGTTGCAAAACGCGCGGCTGTAAAGATCGAAACGATAGGATTTCGATCTCGATCACACCGGATCGATTCCCTCTTTCGATCTTTATGCGCACGTTCTTGTATTAAAAAAAAAAAAATCATTCGAATATAATACAGTGTAACAAGTATCTGTTGTATATATATATGCTCACCACAAATGTGCCATTGCAAGGGCTACCAGTGCACTCACAGACAAACATTCAATCGACCACTGCTACCGTCTCGCCAGATCAGACCTCAGGAAAGTAATCGGACAAAAAA
Source organism: Ichneumoninae sp. A BG-2022a (assembly GCA_030522665.1). Lineage (NCBI taxonomy): Eukaryota > Metazoa > Arthropoda > Insecta > Hymenoptera > Ichneumonidae > Ichneumoninae sp. A BG-2022a. Next base: position 7,934 of record JAPYZC010004123.1, read on the forward strand.
AAATTTTATAAAAAAAAAGAAAATCGGACAAAAAAAAAGCAAAGATTATTTGTACATAAGTCTTTCGATCTGTTCGCATACCGGAGTCGCAGCAAATTCAGAAATACATAAAGACCTTTAAATATATATACCCAGTGAAGTTGACGAGAAATTAATGAAATCACCGCACACGGCTAGTTATTCTCCTCTCGCTTATCCACACGCATCGGAGCCAAAAAAAAATTACATATATATACATATATATATGATTGTCGAGTTATCGGGGAAACGAACACAGAGAATCGATAAATAACAAAAAAAAAAATTATAAAAAAAATTACAAAAAAAAAATATAAGAATCAAGACAGACCAATTTGTCCAAGTCCAATGCGAAGATCGTGAAAATGATGAGTAGAGAGAACGGACCGAGCGGATAATAAGACCGACGGAGCAAGACGACGCCCGGTTGCTTGTTGCAAAAAGAACCGAAAAAAAAACAAAAAAAAGAACAAAACGAGGTGTTATGTTGGAATGTTTGTCTGTGTGCAGATGCAGCCATCTCTCGTTGTGTGACTTGAGGGGTGATGATGATGACGGATTCTCACTGTTGGGGACAAGTTCAGGGCTGGTGAGTGCGAGGCTTAGGCAGGTCTACGGCTCTCGATAATCATCGTCCGGAGAACAATGCTCGGAACACGGAATCTAACAGATCCGTACATATGTTCAGTTTCATCGTAACGGTAAGTCAGTATGTGATTACAGAAGCGCATTAAAATTTTTTGAAAATTTTTTATAATAAATGAGTAAAAATTAAAAATAAGTTACGCAACGATAACTCATATGTATATATATATGTATATGTATATGTATGTATATATATATATATATATATGTATATGTATGAATGTATGTATGATGTGTAATTGTATGCAACGGTCATCAACGTGGAATCGCCGTTACCCAAATTCGATACTATCGATGTCTATAAATATTTATTTATTTTATTTATTTATTGATCCGGACAAAACCGATTGCAGGAGCGAGGGGGCAAGCTGGCGCCCAAAATACATATTGATAGCGTAGGTGTGTAAATTATTTCAGAGTGTTTCCCCGCAGCGATCCGATTATTTTGTTTTGTAAAACTTTTTTAATCAGGCAATATTTTTTAACGTTTTTGTTTTTTGTTTTTTCAATCGCGTGCGTTGCCCGATTGTCGGAGCGGCGAAATCCGATGAAGTAATAAATCGCTCGAAGTAGCAGCAAAACCGTCCGATTATTTCGTTATGCAAAATGGTTTATTTAAACATTGTTTCGTAAACGCTGCTTTTGTTTGTAAACGCTTGCATCGCCCGATAGTCGCGCCGATTATTTTATGTAAATTTTTTTATTTAAACAATATTTTTTAACGTTGTTTAATATATTTTTTTTTAATGCCTCGAAATCCTATGAAGAAAACCGCTCGAATCAGCAGAAAAACTACCCGATTATTTTCATATAAAGTTTTTAAAAAATTTAAACGATACTTTTTAGTTATTTTATATCAATTTTCTTTTTAAAGAGCGCATCACCCTCTAGTCGGGGTCGGCAAAATTCACTAAAACAAGACGCTCGAAACAGTAGCAAAACCCCCCCAATTATTTTATGAAAAATTTGTTATTTAAACAACATTTTGTAAACCCTTTTTTATATTAATATATATATTTTTTGAAACGCGTGCATGACCCGCTAGTCGGGGGGGGCGGCGAAATCTGATGAAGAAAATCTATCGAAGCAGCAGCAAAACCCCCCAATATTTGATAGAAAATTTGTTATCTAAACAACATTTTGTAAACGCTTTTCTACATTAATATTTATTTATTAATTTTTTTTTTGAAACGCGTGCATCGCCCTCTAGTCGGGGGGCGGCGAAATCTGATGAAGAAAATCGATCGAAGCAGCAGCAAAACCCCCCAATTATTTTATATAAAATTTGTTATCTAAACAACATTTTGTAAACGCTTCTTTATATTAATATATTTTTTATTTATTTTTTTTTAATCGCGTGCATGGCCCGCTAGTCGGGGGGCGGCGAAATCTGATGAAAAAAATCGATCGAAGCAGTAGCAAAATCCTCCAATTACTTTATGGAAAATTTGTTATTTAAACAATATTTTGTAAACCCTTTTTTATATTAATATATATCTTTTTTTTTAAAACGCGTGCATGTCCCGCTAGTCGGGGGGCGGCGAAATCTGATGAAGAAAATCGATCGAAGCAGCAGCAGCAGCAGGAGGAGCAGGCAGACCTCTCTCCTCGTCATCGTCGACCAGTCGCGTTACCCGGTTTAATCGAGCCACCCTCTCCTCCCCATGGCCGAAACGCGTCGGTGAGGATCGAGTCGGTCGCCTCCCCGTCGCTGGTCCTGCAAGTGCCGCCAGAAATTTCATCGGCGACTCCGCGACGGGGCTCGACCGGAGAGCACAGAGGGGGATGATTAACGTCAGCTTCTGCACTCTCCTCATCCGCCCCCTTTCTACCGGCCTCTAATCAACGCCCCCGCCCCCCTTCCGAACCACCCCCACCCGCCCCCGGAGGCCGATGACTGAATTGCGATTCTAGCTTAAGGTGGTACGCGATAATTGCTAATTGCCATGATAATTAGGGAGGACCTCGGGCCTGTTAGGTCCAAAGTTATCTTCCATCTCCAGCGTCACTCACCGCCCCCGGCCACCCCCCCCCCCCCCACTCGCGGCGAGCAGCGATTGAAAAAGTTCAGACTTCCGGTTGTTGATAACCGAGAGGGTGGACAATCATTTTTTTTTTTTTTTTTTTTTTTTTTTTTTTTTTTTTTTTTTTTTTTTTTTTTTTTTTTTTTGTTGTTTTTTTTTTCTTTTT
>JAPYZC010004124.1:0-14029 GCA_030522665.1 Ichneumoninae sp. A BG-2022a
ATGGGCAACGGATTTTCTTGACATTCCCCATTACGTTGATAATGGCCACTATGTCTCGACCCCATTACCCATTAATTTGCCAGTGACTAATGGGCAATATGTCTGACCCCCATTGCCCATTGACTTTATTAATGGGCAACGAATTTTCTTGACATTCCCCATTACGTTGATAATGGCCACTATGTCTCGACCCCATTACCCATTAATTTGCCAATGACTAATGGGCAATATGTCTGTCCCCCATTGCCCATTGACTTTATTAATGGGCAACGGATTTTCTTGACATTCCCCATTACGTTGATAATGGCCACTATGTCTCGACCCCATTACCCATTATGGCCATTGCGTTGAAAACGAACGTAATGGCTATCGGTGATCGACCCCATTGCCCATTACGTTGCCAACGAATAATGGGTTTCGTTTTCATTCTCCATTACCCTTATAGACAAAAGCTACGAAAAGTAGTAATATTGGGGCGATATTGGCATGTACGGCACATGTCGCAATTATTGCGCCAACTGCTACTTTTTGTGTCGCTTGTCTATCAGGGTACTTTGGTAACGGTCAACGGGTCACGTTACCATAGCCCATTATTTCGCGCAATGTGTTTTATCCCATTGTCCAATATGGCGCCAATTGGTATTATTCGCTCAGTACTATTGTTACAACATCTATCCCGATATAAATATTTAAAAGTCCTTACGACAGTCCAAACTACCATGGCTCATACGAAGGCCCCGTTTTAGCCGGTGTTTTAACGTACTTGTTAACCTTTGAAATATCAACGCACGGCCCTGCGCGCCCGAGGAACGGAGAGACGAGTGTGTCAGGGGCGACGAGGAAAGGGGGCCCCAATCGGGGCTACAGGCGGGTCCGAGAGCGGGAGGGGGCCAGAGGGGAAGTAACTAGAATCGCAAAATTACCGAATAATCTCGTTATCCTCTTGGCTTTCGGCGGTTTTTCGTGTCAGGTCCCGCAGAGTCTCGAGCCTTTCGAGATTCTGGCTTATACCTGCGAAATGACATAATCCGTGAAACGACTAATCAAACGGTTTTGTTACGTCGAGCGGCAGGTTAGCAACGTGATTGCCCCCTCGACCACGCGACACGCCGTGTATACATCCACACAACGGGAGGGGGAACTCTCGCATGTTCAATGAATTAATTAATATTTCGTCAATGAATTTAAGCACGACAATTAAATTCACTTACCTCTTCGAGTTTTGGCGACAATCTTGCTCGGGCCCTTAGAAACAGTGTACATCCTCGACTTGTTTTTGGTACGTTTTAAAAAAAGATTGTAATAAAAACACGCTGCAACGTTGCGCAAGTACGGCGAAGCATTCGCAAGATTTTCGTGTGCTTTAGTTTTTTGTATGTGTGTATGTATATATTCTTGTTTTTTTTTTTTTTTTTTTTTTTTGGACGGACACTCGTCGTTTGAGCGGATGCCGAGATTTACCCTCGCTGTACGATTTTCTCCCTGATCAGTCGCCGACGAATTCCTCAACTAATCTACCGTACAGTTGTTTCGAGTACTGACCGATCGTTCGTCGGGTTCAAATAGATACTGGCTTCTGCTAGCACTGGACACTACTGCCGGCTGATCACCGAGGCTATAGCTATGTGTGAGGGAAAAAAATGTGCCTTAGCAGACGAAATTATTGTGCCTCGACGAGTCGCGTATCGAAATGTATCGAAAATCGAATTAATATGTCACGTGGATCGTCTATGCGCATGCGCGCTTTGCCGATGGCGGGAAATTTAAACTGTTCGAGACATTTCGTATTTTACCGCGAGACATGATTCTCTGCAATACGAAAGTGTTTTTTAATGGCGTAAAATACTGTTCATTAAAAAATGCGTGATGTAAACAATAATAGCGAAAGGATTTCAAGTATTTCTTTTTTAAAAGCGAATCGATACACGCGATGACAAAACATTATTTTTAAAAAAGTATATAAAAAGTACCGTTCAATTGTTTAAACAAATGAACACTTTAATAAAAGATTTTTTGTTATAAGAAAATAAAATGAAATATTGTGCTTCGAGTGAGGAACTTTTTTTTTATACTTGGATTCTAAGTAGTACGCGAACATTTTACAGAGTAAATACGGAGCGAATAAATAAAAGTACGAAAATAAATGCCGGCTGTTGATTTTTGAATAGATTTTTTTATATATATATTACACGGTAAGCAAGGATCGTTTTTCTGTTTTTTTTTTTTTTTTTTTTTTTTTTTTTTTTTTTTTTTTTTTTTTTTTTTTTTTTTTTTTTTTTTTTTTTTTTTTTTTTTTTTTTTTTTTGAAAATTCGATTTATCATATACTTCTTCGATACATCAAATAAAACGTAAAATTTTTCTGAGACATATAATATCGCTAGATATCGAGTGTACATGAAAAAAATTAAATAAAAAGGCTCTTGGAGAGCGATCAACAGATATTTTCGTATTCCAGAGCTAATAAAAGACTAATTGAATGACAATTCAACAATATTTGTCTCGGCGGCATCCGAACGGATGTTCGACAATCTCTGAGGCGCTTGGACTATGAAATAACGAAGGTAATCTTCAAGATCGGGAGAAAAATCAGAAAAATACCACTGATCAAGTAAAGGCTAATCTTTTTTTAAATCTTATTCTTATACTTTATTCGAGTCTCATCGCCGACAGCTGTGTTAGCTTCTTAAAAATATTTTTCATATTTTCTCAAACGCCCCTGCATCATCAATCGTCATAATCATCATAATAATCATCTTCTCATATCGGATTAAATATTTTTCGTCTTTGGGTCGCATCTATACCATTTCGTTCTACTAATTATTATTATTATTTTTCTTTTCATTTTTCAATTATATCGTTAATGCCAATTCCAATATCCATAATCGCAATTGTACGGACAATACGAAAAAGAGTTATTCGTAGAAACTGTCGGAACGCTTTGATTTCACATGATTTTTCTTTTAAGTACGTTCCTTTGGAACGCTACGTAAACGTGTCGCGCACTTACTATTTTCTTTTATTTTTGTTATCTGATCGAGTGTAAAAACTCGGATTTTGTGGGGTTGAAAAAAAAAACACAAAAATTGTGCAGTGTAAGATGTCAAATACCTCACGCGTGCTACTGCACTGTCTTTCTCTCACTAAAAAATTATTTCGTTTCATCGATGCAATAGGAATGAGCTTATACGTTACTCGACGTGCAGTGAAGTGGGTAGCAATAGTTTTTCGCAGCGACGGTTATCCCTCGTCAATCTCAAATCGGCATTTCTAGATTCATTGCGGGTCCATCGATCTCATATTCGTATTCGTGGTTTTTTTTTTTTTTTTTTTTTTTTTTTTTTTTTTTTTTTTTTTTTTTTTTTTTTTTTTTTTTCTTTTTTTTTGTTGTTTTTTTTTTTTTTGTTTATATTTTAACATTTTTTTTTGTTGGACTCCCTTCATGTGCTCAATATTATTTTCTAAGTGACTTACTATGCTTGTCGTTAAACTTTTATAATAAACAATGTTATATATATAATAATTATTTTTGTTGAAAAATGAAAAAAACTAAATTTATCGATCAAAAGAAACGGCGAATTTAAAGCAAAATCTTTCAGCGCTCTCTGATGAAACGATGGACCAGTCTAAAAAATAAATTGTACATAATTCAGCAATTGTGACTTGTGTTTTACAGAAAAAAAGATAATAACAAAAAAAAATCTATGAACAAACAAATAAGGAAGAAGCACAGATTTGAAACTTTCCGAGGGCCGTCCGTATCCGTTATTCAGCAGCGGTATTAAAGACGTTTCGCTATAGAAAGTAGTAAGTAGTAGCAGTAGTAGTGAATCGGCCTCTAAGCCCGATTATATTCTTTATATACAAATAACATAAATTAGTGTCACCTATATCCCTATGTAAATAATGCGGTGCTCTCGGTATAGATAACGCGAAGTAGGTAAATAATCGTTTAATCGACGATTAATATCGAGCCGTACTCGAGAGCTCGGATTCTCGAATAACAGATTTCTTTCTTTTTTTCTCAATCTCGTCTTACGAAACCAATAAATTCATCTGTATGTGTTTTTTTTTGTTGTTGTCGTTTTCCTGTGTGTAAGTACGTAAAAAGCAAAACTGCGCACGAGATCGAGAGATACCTACGGGGACAAGAAGTCTCGACCGACGCGAAAGGAAGTTTTGATTAAAGAGCGAAGAGAGATTTGTCTTGGTCCTTGTTTATCTGACGCTGGATATTCGGATTGCCGGTGACACTGCCGGCTCCCGTGGTCGTCGTGCTCGGTGCCGCTGTCACTGTCGGTAATGTCGGTAACGCCTCGGCCGCGGCTGCTCTCTCAGCGAGAAATCTCTCGAACTCGGACGACGTCAGGGACTCCGGATCGCCGCGATCGCCCGGCTGAAAACAAATATATATATGTAAATATATCTGAATATAAAAATACAATCGGAATTTTACGTAAATTTAAGACGGTGCGAATTATCGACCAACAAACAAATTTTTTGTCACTATCATTTTTTAAAGTAAATTCTTATACGAAGCTTCGTGGCTTCGTGAGATAAATTGCTTTCGACCGGAAATCGTTGCCGATCGAACCCGGGTCGGGGAGCAAGCGTGACCGCCTTCGTCGAACAAAGAAGACGTACAAAATTGCAGATACTCGTTACATGCACGGACTCTTGACATCAGAGCTACTCACCGACATTTTTCGTGGGACATTTTTCTTGAGATTATTAAATTTGGCATAAACAGCCCAAAAATTGTTCTCTTTTCGAAATAAAAAAGTCGACTTATAGCGTTGCTGCGCAATTGATTTTGGACTTTCGAGACGGCTAACAATATCGTGAAATTTACCATATTTCTCTTTCTTCACGTAATGCTTTTCTTTTTTTCCATGTTCCAAAAAAAACTATAGACGATTATCGCGTCCAACCGAAATATGAAAAAAAATAATATTATGAAAATTTAAAAAATATATACAGTATAATAAATACGATGATTGCAACGAAAATTCTTGAAATCCACTCGGAGTATCGGGTGGCCTAGACCGACTGGTTTTCGTCGGTCGTTAAGTATCGAATCGCCGAAACTTACCGTGTGATCTAACCAGGCCGCCATTTCGTTGAACTCGGATTCTCGGTTCGGCTAAGCGTTCCAAAACAAAGACAAACGAACGATAAACAAAACAATAATGTTTGATACATAAAAAAAAAACGACTCGACGCAATTTCCAACTTCCATACTACGAACATAAAGCCATTTAGACGAACCATTGAATATTGAATAACGAGAAAATGGAAAGTACGCAATAAAAATTAGAACGAAGAAAATAATTTAAACAAAAATAACGATAATAACAAGACGAATAAAAGCTATGCTTGTGCCTCCGTCGACTCGAGTCCGTAGAGTTTGCACGCAATACGATAATTTCTCACGGCGTACGTACGTTCGTGGCCGAGATAGCGTTCGAAGGAGCGATGGCCGTTGCGGACGAGCTTTGCTGCTGGCTGGGCTTTGGATTCGCGCGATTCAAGAGAGCGGTACTCAGACCAACCCCGTCGCTCATCTGCTCCATATTGTCCTCGTACTTGCTACCGCTGTGACAAAAAAAAAGTCACACGACCACACAGTTAATTTTTTTTTTATCATCCAGACACACTAGTTGCGATTTTACAAAGAAACGAAAAAAAAGCAAGAAAAATCCCGTCGAAATAAATATATCAGGGTGTAAAATTACACTGTGGCAACTGGCCGTGAAACAGCGGTAAAAAATTAAGATGCAAATGCAAGATTTAAAATGAGATTGGAAACCTGTTTTTTGTAGTCTCGTACGTAGCGTTTCTAGACTGGGCGAACATATCGAACTCGTCGCTGTCCGGCTCCTTGTCCTTGCGCTGAGCCGAGGCTCCTCTCATCGGCGGGCCGTCTCCGGAGATGCCTGCAATTGCGAGAAATTAAATAATAAATCGACGAACTTTCATTTTTTTGCGGTTAAATTTATGGGTTTTCGAAAGATGTGTCGCGTGAGTAAAATCGACGCTAGGAGTTAAAACATTATAAAAAAATGTAAAATAAAAAAAGATTTTTACATTTCGAGGACATTTCTTGTCCACAAAGGTCGAAAGTGCTTTTTTATTTATATATTAAAAAATTCAAATTTAATAATAAATCGACGAACTTTCATTTTTTTGGGGTTAAATTTATGGGTTTTCGAAAGATGTGTCGCGTGAGTGAAATCGGCGCGAGGAGTTAAAACATTATAAAAAAATGTAAAATAAAAAAAGATTTTTACATTTCGAGGACATTTCTTGTCCACAAAGGTCGACAATTGCTTTTTTAATTATGTAAAAAAAATTCATTTCAGCTAATCGTATTTTGAACGAAAAAAAAATCGCAAAGTTAATAAAAATCAATCTCGCGACACGAGATTTTTTTTCACGAAATAATCATCAGCCCATGTTAATAAATGTTCGTTTCTGAGGAATTTTTGAGTACTGGTAATTTTCGTAGAAGAACCTGGTGGATCTACTTCTTATTCAATTAATGAATATTAGTTAATATTAACCGAAAAAGAAAATACCATTACAGTACCTTCGTATTAAGATTTGCAAAACGCAACACTAAAAATTCGAACCACAATAGTGTACGAGCAAGAAAACCGCCCTTACCGATATCGGCGATCTGACTGGCCAGGGGATCGAGTCCGTCCGATAGATCGATCAGAGAATCGGGGTCCGCGCGTTTGCTCGCGGCCGAGGCGGCGTCGCCGACCGGCGGATGACCGATCGTCTGGGCAAGTATGGCGCTCGCGGCTGTCGGCGCTTGTCCGCCGATTTTGTTTTTCGTGTATCGTGAGTATCGCAGGAAGAGATTGTTGAGCTCGTCGTTTATGCGCAGGAGCTCGGCGGTCATCTCGTCGTCGACCAGTCTGCCGATGAGCTCGACGACCCGTTCTTGCATGGCCTTGCAGGTGGCGTAAAGTTCCTGAAGCAACTCGAGGTCGGCCGGTTCGGGCTGCCGATTGGCGGCCGTTTGCTCCGGCGACGTCAGATGCGCGAGCATCTCGGCCAGCACTCTCATGTTGCCCTGGACGACGTCGAGCTCGCTTCGCAGCTTGGCTATGAGCTGCTCGTGCAGAGGAGTCCCCGGAGCGAGACCACCCACGCCGCCGGCTCCTACGACTCCAACGCCACCCTGGGGCACTTGCTGTGGTATCCGCTGAGCCGCCTGCTGCTGCTGATAGTTAACGTCGCCCCCGACCGGCTCGTCCTTGCCTTGGCCGTGGACCAGGCCGGATTGAGGGACTTGGCCTTGCGCCTGAGGATGAGGACCCGACGGCATGATTCCTGCTGGCGGCACGTCCGCTTCCGGTACACTCTGTAAAGTAACATTTTAAAAAAATAATATTCTAAAATAACATTTTAAAATTACCCAATAAACCCAAATCCAAACCGAAACCCAAACCCTATCACAAACTATAATCTTTAAGGGATCATCTCAGTGTGACCGACCGAAAAATCACTGATTTTCGCGATTTTTTTTTTCATCGTTAGGATATCCTAATCGGTCTGGGTTTTTTAAATAAATTAAAGCAGCGATGAAGAATACAAAATGATTTTTGTTGCGGTGATTTTTTTGTTTTTTATTATTGTTACTAATTATCAAAAATGTTGTAGAAAAAAAGTCCTAATCGGTGTCCACTTTTCCGGGCTCGATTTTGATTTGAAACAAAAATTTCAAAAAGATTATCAATCTGTAGGAAAGCCGCTATCGTCCTATCGAGGTTTTTTGAACACAAAGTAGTGAATTTGGCATTCTTTTCGACAATTTTTCGAGAAAAAAAAAATAAGAAGTTTAAAAAAAAAGCTTCCATAGGACCATAGAGAATGACAAGAAGAATGTTCTGTAAAAATTTGAAGTCGATAGCTTGAAAACTCTTCTCTCGGCAGCGGACACCGTTTTGAAAAAAACCATTCCGAGAAAAACGCGCTTAAACTTTGAGATCAGGATGTGACGCTCCGTTCCCGTTCTCTAAGAAATCCCGTAGTGACGAAAATAATTCGAATTTCGATTAAAAAATTTAATAGCATGTTTGTAACCGTGTATACCATCCGAAAATAAAAAAAAAACGAATTTTTGAAAATTTCACACTGAAATGATCCCTTAAAGTGCGCGCTTAGCGAAAAATAAAACTTATCACGCGATGTGAATAAAGAAGGTAACGTTTATCTCGTTACCCTCTCCGGTGTGATTATCGGTGCCATTGCGTCGAGATCCGTAATCGGGAATTGTATGCCCTTGGCTTTGAGCTCCTGGTAAACCTGGCAGACACCCTGGGCGTGCGGTTGATGACGAAAGGTATCGGCCCACGTGCGAATCAAGCTGAGGACCTTCTCCTGTATAACCGTCGGCGGATCGTTCTTCGGCCCGATGGTCTTCACCAAGTCCTGAACGAAATCCCGCGAGCAGGCGAGCGCGTGGAAGCGCTTGCCGCAATTCTTCACGCACGTCTCCAGCACGATCAGCGTGTACATCACCACCGTGTAGTTTTTACTCGCCGCCTGATTCAGTCGTCGCTTTATGGCTTTTATCGCGTCTCGTGGTCCGTCCTCGGTGTCGTTGACGATGTCGCATATCTCCATGTTGAGGGCCCAGTTCTCGCTCGGCAAACTTCCATCGGTCGCTTGTTCTGCAAAAAACATAAGAAATAATATAAATTTAATTAGCCATGTGTAAAATAAACTCTGTCGCAAAATCAATGGTTTACAAAGATACTATAACATCGATCTCCATTTGCGCCCGTGAATTAATTTATAACGACATTTAACAAACGAAACTAAAAATAATAAATAAACGATTTGGTTATTTATTTTAACTAATAAAATATTAAAGGTATGATCCACGGGATAACGAATACAATGTAAAAAAAAATGTAGGTAATGAAATTTAATATACGGTGAAACCTCTCAATGGTCCTAAGCACGGGACCGAGCGCGCCCCTCGAAGGGCTTTCGAGGGCTTACTTATGTGTTCTTTGGCGAAAAAGCCATTGTGAGGTTTCACTGTATAATTTTCGGTTTTTTTTTTATCACCGTTACACTATGGTTAAAGAACGGACTTTTTTTTTTTTTTGTAAAAAAATCTGTCTTCGGCATCGCTCCAAAGAGCAGACGGCGCTCCGTATATCCTAAATACATACACGCATATATGCCTCCGTAAAGGTCGAGACAATATTATGCTGTAACGAACTTGAAAATTTTATGTAAATAAACTTAAAGGTGAAGTTTTTTATGCATCGTTGTGTATCGATTTTTGCGTGCCGGTTCGTGAATGCCATTATAAAAATTCATCCTACGGCTGTACGTTGAATGGGGTTTATTAATGTGTGGATTAATGTAAATACGATATAATCTCGGGACCGCGACTATCCACAATAGCTCTAACAGCACGTGGGCGTTATTGGCGCGGTACGGGTCTGATGACCCTAATCGATAAAAAAAATAAACAAATCTGAATAATAACAATGAAAATATAAATAACAATAACAGTGACAATATCATTATTGTTATTTTCTTATTAAAAAAACTATTACTTTTTTAAAAAACGTGTATAAAACTATGTAAGGTGCTGGTCCCCGTAAATAAATAAATAAATAAATATCAATAATAATAACAGTAATGATTTTTTTGATTTTAGCAAATTTTTGTTGGTAACAGCAAAAATGCTTTGAACACTATGAAAATCACATAGCAACTTTCCAAAGCGATGTCACAATTGGGAAACTTTTTGTCAATCTTCAAATTACAGATACAACAAATTTAACAGGCAACCCATCTTTTTCGACAACACTAAGAGTTGTAAAAAGATTATCAACATTTCTCGACATTTCCAGACTAAAATTCTTTTGGATCAACTTTGTGGTGCAGATCATAATTATGAAATAGATTCTGTGCCGAGCTGATTTTCTCAACGTCAGCAGACGTTGTTAGAATATTATTGAAATTGCACAGTGTCTCGTTGATAAAATAATCTTGATCCGTAGAATCTTTCTCTCTGCTCTCCGTCATCATCATCTAGAAATTTTCTCAATTCCAATCCAATCAATTTATCTTAATCTGACAAATCTTTCTCTCTGCTTTCCGACAACGTCATTTATAAATTTCCTCAAATCCATAACCATGTCGTCATTACATTCATCTTAATTGGCTAAAGTTTTGGCTTTGCTGAACAAAGTTGTCATTCACAAATTTCTGCAAATGCAATCCGTGAATAAGCTCATCCCGATCCGTCAAATGTTTCGTACAGCTTTCCCATGCCGTCATTTGGAAACGTCTTCAAATCTGACGTCAGTAAACGTATCTCAATGCGCCAATCCAACCCGTCAATAAGCCCATACTAATCCGCCAAATCTTTTATGCCCCTTGTCGACATCGTCATTAGTAAATTTCTTCCCAATCCGATCCGTCAAGAAATTGATTTCGATCCGTCAAATTTGTCTCGCAGCGTTCCTACACCGCCATCCACGGAACTTTCCCAAATATAATTCATCAGTAAAAATTGCCATCTTGGGTATGCTGACGATCCTCGGAACCGTCAAATCTTCTAAACTCCGGAACTCCAAAAACCCTACAAAGTTCCTAAAATCCATGACTCAAAAATAGATAGATATACATATACATGTATGCATACGTATAGATATGCAGACACATTACTGTATCTTGCGACAAATTCCCAATGCAATGGAATGGAATGTTGACTAGTGTGCGTGCTCAAATTAACGAATACACGCGAAACAACGAGCGGCGATCAACAAAATTGACACCGTTTAGCGGCGGTGCGTGACGAACTCACCTATCCTCTGTCCCACAGGTGTGGAGAACGGATTAACGTTAACCCCGAAGAAAGACATCGCGAAGAAATTCGACGACCTTCCGAAACGAAGAAATTCTCCGTCCCGCTCTCCGGTCACGCGAAAGTATTATTTTCCTCGACCAATTTTTTCCTCTCCCTTTTTTTTTGTTGTTCTTTCCGATCGTTTTCTCTCCGTCCGTCGAAGTTTCCTTTTCCTTTTTTTTTATCCCCGCTTCAACCGCAAAGACGTTGACTCATAGATAATAATTCTTTTTCTTCCCTCTCCCCGTTGCGGCTCGACGGAGTAATTTTTTATTAATCGTCTAATCATATGACACGCACTGGCCCACTGTCAGTCGCTGCGCTTATTGCGGCCACTTCGCCGAGTTACGTGTCTCCTATGTGGATAATCTTTTTATATATATTTTTTCGTCCTACGTTCGCTTTTTACGACGCGTATTATTTGTAGATCGAAGCGAAAAGCGCAATTACACGTTTACGATAAGCCGCGAGATATTTCGCAGTCGTAGCGAGCGGGATGGAAATTACGACGTTACGAAGACACTCGCGAACGCACACTCCCGTAACGCACGGAATGAGTTTAGGTTCGTGTGGGTATCCGTGAGGGCGCAGCAGATATCCAGGTAACAGTGCGGGCCTGTGCTCGCTGCTCAAACGTCAAAAGTCTACGGTGTAGAGTTGGGCTGTAGTGGTTTGTGTTGACGTATCTCTAACCAGCTGCGCGTCGAGGTGCGCGTAGCGGACGCGCACGTCGGCAGAACGCTGCCTGTGGAGGGCTTGCCGTCACTTGTCCTAAATCTCGTAATCCCGAACGCTCCAAACGCCCGAAATTCATTCATCCGGTGTAACGTTTACCCGAAATTGTAATCTACCGAAGGACCGGAAGACCGAATGTTCATGACGAAATGTTATTTTGCTAACTTGCCATAAAGCCGACCGTTTAATATACCGAAACATCGATTGCCCGAAAGCCATTCCCATTTGCCCGAACATCTGTTTTACCATCGCAGAGCTCGCGATGACCGACAGTCTTAACTCCGGTAATCGATGAGTTAGAGATCTAAAATTTTAACTACGGTCGCCTCGGAGGAAGATCGCTTGTTTGAGAAGATCTCGAACGTGCGGTAATGCTATCTTAACGTAAGTTGTTTCAATGTCAATTGTTGCAACAATTGAAATTTGACATAAAGTGATGATGATCACAATTATACAGTTTCTTTGCTCCAGACCCGATATTTTTTATTTTAGTCTGAAACATACTTTTTTTTCGTAGAGAATAACGAGTTTTATTATTATTATTAATGTTTACAGAATTTAAGTTTCCACTTATAGATCTGCTTCTGTATAATATAAAATCACATAAAGATGTAACCATCAATTTGGTTTTTAAATTGGTTCAAAGTCTCTGCTTCTACTGCTCCTTCCGGTAGCGCGTTCCACGCGTCCACCACCCTATTGCACAAAGCATGTTTCCACGGGTTCTTTTGGAAAGGCCCGGAAATTTTCGGTGCATAAAATCCAAATTATCAATGTCCCACTAGACTAAAGCTGAAAAAGCCCGACATATTCGAGATCACAAATACGTCGGAATACGTGGTAAATAATTTTATAAACAGAAAAAAAATGTTATAAAAATAATATGCCAATATAACTCCGACTCGGGTTGCTGATTTGACCGCCGCAGCGGTCATTCCACCGTTGCTAGGTGAAGACTCATAAACATTTTTTATCCATCGGATGACCTGCATGAGCGAGTATTATTGTTAGATTTATATATAAAAAATAACGTATAACCAAATAATAAATAAAGTATAAATACAATACATTTAGCGTCGAAAATTTTCGACAATGAGTCTAGGAAAAAAGGACGAGCTGTCGGAGGGCTGCGCTGCAGAGCCCGGCGTTATCGACAGGGACATGCTAGTCAGACTCGTCGTAGAACAGGGAGAGAAGGGCGAAGCTGGAAAACTTTTTCTCGAAGATGGAATCAAGCTCGACGAGACCGAAGAAATTCGGATTGAATTCTTGAGTATGTTTTTAACATCCTTGCTTTTACACCAAGCGTCCGTATTTATTTTTGTTACCATAAATGTTATATTTCGTAAATCTTATTTATAAACTTGGAGCAAAATTTGAGTCTCAAAGTACTGTTTATTTTTCAAATACTTTGTTAAATGGAACTAGACTTCGATAAAAACGCGGGCAAAGTGATTTGCACAATTACTTCCTCATGTTTTACCTATTTGTACATAACTTCCTCTATGATAAATTCCGTTGGTCCATTTTGACTTCCTCATAGAGGAAGCTATAATTAAAATACAATTTTCACAACAAAAAGTATGGAAAAATCATGTGCAAATTACTCTTCACCTTTTTCGTAACATAAAAAATGTCTACATTTCATCAAAGAAGAACCGTCAAAATTTAGCCCAGAATTTATATAGGATGTCGCAAACTGAAATTTTCAAATTGCGTCGTTTTAAGGCAATTTTTATTCTATTCCTCAGCGCTGATTACGAAACTATAACTCATTTTACTCTTTGCGTGGTTTTTTATTCAGAAATTCAAAAGAAATTCAAAAAGTTTAATTTCAGAAAAATTGAAAATTTTCAAAATCCCAGAAAATTTAAACGATTGAATCAATTTTTACCAAATTTAATACGAAACATTGTACAGTGTTAGTCCATTCCCATGCCAAATTTAAACTCGATACCTCCATGTTTACTCAAATTATACGGTTTTTGGTAATTTTAGAAAATAATCAAAATTTTATAACATCTGATCCCTTCGGCAGATTTCGGCCAAATTCAATACCAAAGGTCTTCGATAAAAATACTATATTCGTGTGCAGTCTTATGACGAAAGCTCAAAATTTACGAAAGTTAGAGCTACCACAGTCTTTTTTAAAAAATTTCGAATTCCCATAAAATCTCGAAAAGGGATCGCAATCTTCATGAAAATGATATCGAAGGAGGAGACGTGACCACTCTACTAGTGTACAAAATTTGAACCCGCTATCCCAAGCTGTTTCCTAGTTATAGTTGTTCTAAGCGATGCACGCTGTCACACGCACACGCACACGCACACGCACACGCACACGCACACGCACACGCACACGCACACGCACACGCACACGCACACGCACACGCACACGCACACG
>JAPYZC010004125.1:0-13172 GCA_030522665.1 Ichneumoninae sp. A BG-2022a
GAAGCTTTTATGCATAAACCAGTATATTAAATTTAATGTACAAATATTATGTAAAATTACAGTAGTTTTAAAGTAATTTTTAAATACATTTAGTACTATCAAAGTGCTATTATTAAAAATACCACTTTTTTATTATTTTTTATATACCGTACATTCATTTTACCCAACATTTGTATATTAAATTTACTATACTAGTTTATGCATAAAAGCTTCCAATACAAGTAGATTAATTTCGATGCAGACAGTGTAGCCCGATGTAACGCTCTAAAATTTCCATCAGGATTTCCGTGATAATACAAAGCGGCAACAAAGTTCAGCCTACTTGCGCTATCTGCCCGGATTCTCTGTTTTCCACACTTGTCTCTATGCGAAATTCCACGCCCTCTCGGGTAAACTTCTCACCCTCGCAAACTGGCGCGTGACGCTGCGATATACATATTCAATTACCGAGAATCGCCTGCCGTAGAAGGGAAGAGAATTCATAATGTCGTGACTTGCTTTTTTTTTTAGCGGCGGTAGCGAGTAAAAGGTTGGAACGAGCCCGATGAGACACTCGGCAGCGGCGAGAGGAACGAAAATCGTCGTACCGACCGAGGGATTTGTAAATGAGAAAAAACGAGAGGGACGAGAGTAACGCAGTGAGTTTTCAGGTTCTCCCCCCGGTGATCAACGTTCCGGCGAAACTCTCGTTTCCCGGAGCCAGCTCGGGGCCAAGAAATCGCGCCACATTGAAATTCCACCGCTTCCGGACAGATAAACCCTGCCAAGCGTATACTTTCCTCCGAGTTTCGTTAAAAGGCGTTATCGCTTTCCGGTCGTTGGGTCGTTTCTTTCACGATCGCACCCTCAGCACGGAGTTGCCGGCGGACTCGGAGCTTTAGTGGTTGCGGAAGATACAGGGCAAACCAGCGCAGACATTGGTAACGCAGCGCAGAAGGTGAAATGAAACACATTTTTGGAGAGAAAAGAGGCAGAACCATGTGCCAATCACTGGGTTCCTTCGCTGAGTTTGTAAGGGAGTACGTGGCGAAACGAAGTAGCTAGGAGATAAAAGTCATTTGGATGAGTCCGGAATTATGAATGTCTGCTCGCTAAAAAGAAGCAAAATTCGTGATAATTATTCCGAGCATCTAATAAAAACTCCAGCTTGTGGCAAAATGGGATACTTATCAACCTCACCGTAACCATGAGGATTGAGGTTTTCTTTTAAATGGGCCAACCCGAGTTCCCATCTTTTACCAATCTTGACAACGTTCACCATCGGCAAACCGGTGCAGACATTGGTAACGCAGCGACGAACGGGAAATGAAACACATTTTTGGAGAGAAAAGAGGCAGAACCATGTGCCAATCACTGGGTTCCTTCTGTGAGTTTGTAAGGGAGTACGTGGCGAAACGAAGAAGCTAGGAGATAAAAGTCATTTGGATGAGCCCGGAATTATGAATGTCTGTTCACTAAAAAGAAGTCAAATTCGTGATAATTATTCCGAGCGTCTAAGAAAAACTCCAGCCTGTGGCAAAATGGGATACTTATCAACCTCACCGTAACCATGAGGGTTGAGGTTTTCTTTTAAATGGGCCAACCCGATCTATAGAAGGTACTCTATTGTACCCAGTTTGCGCATTAGGTCCAGAATTCCCAACTCTTACCAGTCTTGACAACGTTCCAATGATTTTTTTCTTGAAAATTTTGTGGTGCCCCATTTTGCCCCGTGACTACAGTGTCTCTGATTTTGTCCTCTTCTATAGAAGTAACGATATAGATAGGGCAGAACGAGACTGCAGTCTCCGTCCTTCGCCCTTCTGTTCGAAGCGGCAACGGAAGAGACCAGAATCACCCATCCCGAACTAACGCTTCCAACGGAGTTTTTTTTTCCTACCATGCAACAAACTTTCCAATTATACTTGCGAAAGTATCGGGTTCCATTGCGCCAAGAAACAGCGAAGTAGCATCTTTCACTACAAGCCGGTACTTCATATACATGTACCGGAGTTCGGGGAGCGAGACAATGGAGCTGAAATTGTTCGATCGAAAGAAGCCCCTGGCATCTTACCACCTCGCGCCCTGGAAGCGGCAGGCTGAGTTGTTAGGTCGGGGTTCGGGAAACATAAATCAACGGGGAGGGTACCTATATAGAGTTTCACTTGGCACGAAAGAATCCTGGAGGGATGATGTATGCGCGTTTCTTTCCTTCTCCTGATATCTGCGAACTCGTTCTATCCATGTACCATTACTGCAACAACTTCCGGTTGTTATTAATAGTTAGGTGCCAATGATTCAATTTCATGATTTCATGATTTCATGATTTCATGATTTCATGATTTCATGATTTCATGATTTCATGATTTCATGATTTCATGATTCCATGATTCCATGATTCCATGATTCCATGATTCCATCATTCCATCATTCCATCATTCCATCATTTCATCATTCCATCATTCCATCATTCCATCATTCCATCATTCCATCATTCCATCATTCCATCATTCCATCATTCCATCATTCCATCATTCCATCATTCCATACCTATTGATGTTTTGGTTCACCGAAACTTCACTTTACAGCTGCGATATTAAGGTTTTCCCATTGGTGGCTGTCATTCGTCTGTATACGTGTGTACGGGTGACGCCGTCGATATTCAGTCTCAAAGAGTTTAAATAAATAGAAGCTCGAGCACAGTGGACGAAGTGACTCGATGCATCGCGCACAATCTCCCCGAGTACCCGTTATTTCGAGTGCAAATATACCAATCGAGTTGGCGACATTCGTTCGATTCGAACATTCGTGGTGCTGACGGAAAGCTCGACCCCGGACTCGCCAGCTCTCGCTCCTCTGTGTCTGTCGTTTCCGTATACGCGGCATACGTGGCGATGTACGACACACACAACCCCCTCGTTTCTCT
Source organism: Ichneumoninae sp. A BG-2022a (assembly GCA_030522665.1). Lineage (NCBI taxonomy): Eukaryota > Metazoa > Arthropoda > Insecta > Hymenoptera > Ichneumonidae > Ichneumoninae sp. A BG-2022a. Next base: position 2,906 of record JAPYZC010004125.1, read on the forward strand.
TTCTCGACCGCCCCGTTTCTCTATCGTTTGCAACCCCCTTTCTCGATGAAACGTCACGAGCACCAGTCGCCCACTTCATGTTTGCATTTGTTTCTACTCTCCACCTTTCCACGTATGCATGCGCCAATCTACATGCCAGGCACTCACGAGCCATGCGGGGCCTGTCTCTTTGCCTTTCTCGCTCGTGTACACGCCCGTTGCAGGTGTTTCCAGCCTCTTCGACTCCCACATTCGCACTTTTATTTCTTCTCGACAGTCCGATACGTGCTCTCAATCTCCCATCGACAGCATTACAGCGGAGTGGCCTTTGCTTACGCAATGCCCGCCCCGTTGACGAGTCGCCGGTGATTCGCAACGGAAAGTACATTGAATAGAAATAGAAATAGATGCGAGGTTTCCGATAGCAACTGGCGATTTTGTTATTGGACTCAAAGGAGCAACGTAATGAGTTCCGAAACGGAACTCTGGGCTGACGTGCAGTCCTAAGAAAAATGACATTCTATCTTCGGTTCGGTTCGACTTCGAATTATTCCGACGCAGATGAGACTTTTCGAGGGACACATTTAGAGAACTGCATCGATTTTCCAAGGTTTTCTTTGCAAATAGCTTTTCTCCCGACTCCCCCGCCTCTCGCCGTCTCAGCTCTGACCTTTCCATCTTGCCTTACAATTTTATCACGACGCGTCCCCGATGCGTCTCTCCATCTGGTTCGTTCCCGTGAAACGGATCTATATAAATCGCCGCTCTTAAGGCTGCTCTGTAGAGAACAGCTCTCCCATGTGTACGCGGAGAAAAAAGATTGGTTGCATCAAACGACTGCGTGGTGGAATGTAATATAGGTAATCGATTTGGTTGGGTGAACTAAATTTGTTGGTTGACAACCAATTAGTTGGTCGTCAACCAATTGGTTGCTCGACACCTAATTGGTTGCTCGTCAACCAATTGGGCGATTGACCACTCATTGGGCAATTGACCATCAATTGGGCAATCGACCATCAATTGGGTGATTGACCATCAATTGGGTGATTGACCATCAATTGGGTGATTGACCATCAATTGGGTGATTGACCATCAATTGGGTGATTGACCACCAATCATCTGATTGACCACCAATCATCTGATTGCCCACCAATCAATTGATTGACCACTAATCAATTGATTGCCCACCAATCACTTCATTGCCCACCAATCACTTAATTGCCCACCAATCACTTGATTGACCACCAATCACTTGATTAACCACCAATCACTTGATTGACCACCAATCACTTGATTGACCACCAATCACTTGATTGACAACCAATCACTTGATTGACCACCAATCACTTGAATGACCACCAATCGCTTAATTGAGCACCAATCGCATGATTGACTCAACCAATTAATTTAAAGTGACCGATTGACGACCAACTAAATTCTCAGCCAAACCAAACAAGTCGACTAGAGCCTGTTTAACCCCGCAGTTGGTCGGCCCCTAATGATTTGTCTCCGCGTACATGTAACCAATTTGTACAACTCCTGGTCATTGCTACGAACAGTCCATGCGCGTTTGATACGCAGTGCGTCTGGCGTCCTGCGACATATCTCAATGGAAGAAGAGCGCAAAGGGCTGAGAGAGCTCGACCCAGAGAGCTCACTGCAGCGTCGCCTGCTGAACGCGGAAAGCACTCAGTTGTCCGCACATCCCGTGACCGTGAGTCCGTCGAAATCCGGCGTTGATTTTACATCCGCGAGATATCGCTGGACCTCACCCTCGGCATAACCCTGACGTCACTCAACCCTCGCTATTTCAACTGGACCGGCAGCTAACGACACACTTCCGCGAGCGTACGCCGCGTTACATCGAAAAATGAAGTACGCGCAGCTTCGGGATTTCGCTCCAGTGGTCCACGACGGGCTCGCAACAGCGAAGTACCGTTCGCCGGAATGAGTGTGTTTCACTGTTCCGGCTCGGTCTGACGAGAAGAAGGATAAAAAAAAATATCGTTTCTACACACGAATAAATTGGGAGAGCGTCGAGCTCGCAGAAATAAAAGGAAATTCTCCGGTCGGGACTGTAATATTCCGCTATGCATTTTTTACGGTCCTACCGCGAGTTCGCGGAGAGATATTCAATTTCGCAGTCGTTTTCTCTCGAAATACACACGGCACACTGCACCGTCTGTGTGTTGTACAGTGTCGGCCGGGCTGTACCGAATTTTCCGATAGAGAGTCGATCAGTCGTTTGATGGCTCTTTGTACACATCTCGGAGCCATCACGAGTGAGCAATATTCGAGAGCCGCGGGGCGGGGTTGGGGGTTGGGGGGGGAGGTCCGGGAGAGCCCGCAGATGGGCCCGCAGGAGGATGAGCGATAGCGCCGAGGCTGGATACATAAAGCTTTGACTATCCGCCTTTTAATATTCCTTTATTGTACACACGCTGTGTTATTCTTTGAACGGTACTCTCGAAAGTTTCTGCGCCACTCGTCCGATTACGCGCGACACGCGGAATGCCTAAAAATAAATATCCGGGGATCTCTATTCAATTACTTTGACGCATTCTTTTGAAACTATTCTTTTTTTTTATTGTGCAAAATTTTTTGCATTTTATTTTCAAGATGACCAAGAATTTTCGACAAACGTCGTTGTTTTGTAAAACATTAATAACTTTTTGATATCCAATTAAAAAATAAAAGAAACAACAGTCAGAATTGTAATATTCAATGATGTTATGGAGGAAAGGAGCAAGGTGTGCAAATTTAATAATGACAACGGTTGGCAATGACACCGACTGTCGTTGTTGACAGAATTAGTGACCTGTTTCGCTTGCAGCGTGTTTCACAGGCCATTCACTATAAAGTGGACAATCACTTTTCAGAGACTAACGACTGCGCCGCATTCTTTTGAATCAATTTTTTTTAATCATATAAGATTATTAATATTTTATTTTCAATATCCAAATTCCAAAAAGTTTCTAATAAAAATTAATAACGTTTTAATACCCGATTGAAAAAAATAAAAAATAAGAGGCATTCAGAATTGTAATATTCGGCGATTTGGAGGAAAGAAGCAAGGTCTGCAAATTAAATAATCGCAATGTCACCTATTCTGGTTGCCAACAGAGTTCCCGAACTCTTTCGCCTCGGCGTGTTTCACGGGCCATTCACTATAAAGTGGACAATCACTTTTTAAAGGCTAACGACGGCGCCGCATTCTTTCGAATCAATTTTTTTTTATCATATAAAATTATTAACATTTTATTTCCAAAATCAGAGTAAAAATGTTCGAAAAACGGCGTTGTTAAAAAAAATTTAATAACGTTTTAATACCTGTTTGAAGAAATGAACAAGCATTCAGAATCGTAATATTCGGTGATTTTTATGGAGGAAAGAAGCAAGGTGTGCAAATTGAATAATCGCAATGTCACCTATTCTGGTTGCCGACGGAGTTCCCGACCTCTTTCGCCTCGGCGTGTTTCACGGGCCATTCACTATAAAGTGGACAATCACTTTTCGGAGGCTAACGACTGTGCCGCTCACGATAAGCAGTTCCAGCATCTACGGAGTTCTCCCCGAAACTCTCGAGGTACTTCCTGTTTTGCGGTGTGGCGGAACATCGAGCCCCGAAGAACACGGACATTTGTTCCACTTTGCACAACGATCGCTCTCGAGGAGAGAAACCTCTCTCGACGATTCATCGTACTTACAACCGGTGCTCGATGCTTTGCAGCTCGTAAACTCGTGCCTCCGAAACGTTATAACGTATATAGAACGCGCATATACACACGGTACGAGCAGAACCGTATACAATCGAGACGCCAGCTTGGTGCTCAGGTCCACCGGTGCGGACGCGACAACTCAAAGTTCGCCTCGCAGCTTAACGAGCAACACTTTTCACCGCCCCCTGCGAGCTCGCACTCGCTCGCTCGGTCGGTAAGGGCACAAGAGAAAAAAAAAAATCTGGAATTTACACTCGCCCTGCCCACCGATGCTTTCTAGTGGAGACGATAAAATCGTCCCGAATAGGGTACTTTCGCACGATCGATGATAAATAAATTACAGCTCGTCGTGCACCGCCCTTCACGGTATTGAGGGCAATCGATCAAACGGGCAGCTTTAAAAAATAGTTCCAGCAGTTTCGAAATGGTGAGAGATTATATCTTTGCTTATCGGTGGATACGATCAACGCTTTCCTCTTACCTTGTTGCCTTCGTCCCCGTTCGAATTCACGACTCCTTCAGCCAGCGCAGTCTCTTTGCTTTTGTCAACTTTCCCCTCGCAGACAGATCGCTGTTGCCGTTTTTGTCCATTCTGTAAAATTTGAACGAGAGAATTTTTTTTAAATGCTAGCGTTGGAGCGCAGAAATTTGAAAGCGTCGAAATTATGTTCGACTGATAGACGTTTCTTTTTTTAGCTGCAATATTGCGTGCCTTAGAGGATTGATTCCCAACTTCCGGTTTGAAGTCGACCTTTTCGATCTAATATAAGATTTTTTGTATTTTTTTCACTCGCCTATCAATTTGTGAACTGAATCCATTTTTGTTTTAAACACAAAAAAAAATGGGTAATATTTTATTTTCAAGATGAAAGCAAAAAAATTCGAAATGTGTCGTTGTGCCGAAAAATTATTAACCTTTTAATACCCAATTGAAAAAAAAAAAACAGAAAAAGGTTTCGGAATTGAAACCTTGCCGTAGAAAGATTCCTTTTGCCATTTTTATCCATTTCATAAAATTCGAACGAGAGAACGCTATTTAAAAAAAAGAAAAGCAAAAATGGTAGCATTAAGATTGCAAAAATCTGCATGCATCGACACGATGTGCGACTGATAGAAGTTTCTTATTTAGCTGCAATATTGTGCTCCTCAAAGGATCAATAGCCAACTTCCGGTTCAAAGTTGCAATTTTTTAAAACCTAATATAAGCTTCATTTTTATTTTTTTAAACCCCCTTTTCACTCGGCTCTTTCGTTTGAGGGTTCTCCGAGGGCTGCGCGTATTCACCGAAGATTCCGCAGTGTCTATACTGCAGAGGCGAGCTTTATTCGGGGATGTATCAAGTATACATAGCGAGTGTAACCGTGGAGAATGGTGCTCTGTTGCAGTCACTCCATAAACGGGACACGGAACCGTAAAAGTATAGTGGTAGTCCGGGTATATAAACGTGTAATATCTTGCCGCCTCGGCGAATTCACGTGAAAAAGTTTCATTCTATGAGTCCCGACGTGCCCGGTGGGTTGGGTTCGGAGCTGCCGCTCCACCCTCGCGGCGCCGAGGAAGCGCCAGGCGAGAATGCATGATTCTTCGCGCCTAGCTCGCTGCACATACACAAGAGCGTTGCTGCGAAGAGATGCATTTTCGTGTATGTATTGTACTCGCTACCGGTATTCGGAGTAGAGCCTCGAGAAATTTACTTCCGGGATCACGTACTCGCCCGTGTGTTCTCACCCCTTTGAACCCTTTTCTTTTTCACTCTGCCGCCTTGTCCCCCCCCCCCCTCCGCCCCCGCCGCTCTTCATCCAAAGGCTACAATTCTTTTTCTCGCGTACATCGCGAAAACGCTTCGCGAAGCCATACGTGCCCTGCCCGATGGTCACGGGCAACACCGACTCCACAATAAGGAAACAATGCTATATATATATAACCTGGTGTAAATAACACGTTTCGTACCGTAGGGCGCGTGTGAGTTGTGGCGGATTAAAACTATGTTGCGATATTTTTTTTTAATGTTGATCTTATTTTTTTTTGTTTTTTTTTTTTTACAGGTCCGATAACGGCGGCGAGTTTGGTCGAGGCGAATCAACGGGAGGAAGAGACGAGGCTGGAAGTTGAGAGGCTCACGGCTGAGATACGAACCCTCAAACTCCAGATACTTCAGTTGACAGGTAAATTTGCGTTGAGAAGATTTTTTTTTTTTTAAAGGTTCGGTAATGAGAAATCGTTTGGTTGGAGACTTTTGAAGTGGCGCAGTAGTCGCGGTCTATATATGGTCAGACCCGACGGATGAACTTTGGAACAAATCATTTGGTGGATCTGAAGGTTGATTTTTTTGTTCTCCGATTTTTTATCCTATTTTTATTAGCCAATTTGTTTCGAACTTGAAGGAGAATTATAATTTGGATAAAGTTTGATCAGCAGGACAGTGTGCAGTAGTCGTGGTCGATATGTCGTCAGACGCAACAGATGCGCTTCGGAACAAATATATTTGTGGACGTAACGTTTGATTTTTTTGTTTTCCTATTTTTAAATCTTATATTTATTAATCAATTTACATCGAATTTAAAGGAAAATTGTAATTCGGATAAAGTTTGATCAGCAGGACAGTGTGCAGTAGTCGCAGTCGATATATGGTCAGACCCAACAGATGAACTATGGAACAAATCGTTTTGTGGATCTGAAGTTTGATTTTTTGGTTATCCGATTTTTTATCCTATTTTTATTAGCCAATTTACTTTGAATTTGAAGTAAAATTATAATTCGGATAAAGTTTGATCAGCAGGACAGTGTGCAGTAGTCGCGGTCGATATGTTGTCAGACGCAACGGATGCGCTTTGGAACAAATATATGTGTGGACATAAAGTTTGATTTTTTTGTTTTCCTATCTTTTAATCTTATATTTATTAATCAATTTACATCGAATTTAAAGGAAAATTATAATACGGATAAAGTTTAATCGGCAAGACAATGTGCAGTAGTCCCAATCGATATATGGTCAGACGCGACGTATGAGCTTTGGAACAAATATTTTTGTGGACGTAAAATTTGATTTTTTTGTTCTTTTTTAATCTTATATTTATTAGTAAATTTATTTCCAATTTGAAGGGGAATTATAATGTGCATGCTGTTATATCAGCGGAACTGCGTGTTTCTCAATTGAACCGTTTCTGTCACTAGCTTATTGATGAAGGCGCATTAATGGAAGATCCTTCGTGAAACAGATCCTTCGAGAGATATATGAGAGAACAATGCATCAGCGCGAGGAGCTTACCTCGTCACTGGCAGCCGCAGCTCTTGCAATGTCGCCCCTCCCGGCCCCCCGGAGTGGCGATCTTCCGGTTTACGCAGAGAAGCACATACGAGAGAACCTCCCTATAAGATCGTTAGCCTTTACCGTCGAGAGGGTATCCAACGTTCCATCGCTCCTCGTTAATCATGAATCAATGGCTCCATAATCACCCGGGCGTTTGTAGCTCCTCGCTGGAGTTAGGGCTAGACGTCTCGTTAACGACGGGTATTCTCCAAAGGCCTGAGGCTCTCGAGAAACAAGAGACGAACGCGTCACCTACGAGCTCGGAACTCGCCCGTTAGATGAGCACTGTACTTGTCTCGACACATCGCTAAATTCTAGTCTCTTCGTTCAGCTTGAACTCATTGAAATTGAATCTGATGAGGACGTTAAAGAGCTCCATCCTAATAACAGGAATTGCAAAGAATTGCAAAAAACTAGAAAGAATTGATGAACATTATTATTTTTTTAAGTATTGAAAATAATTGAAAAAAACGTTTAGTTCTCGGATTTGACCAATTTGGTCCCCTGAATGTTTGATTTTCGCCTCAAAAAATTGCAAACAACTAGAAAGAATTGATAAGCATTATTACTTGTTTTAAGTATTGAAAATAATTGAAAAAACGTATGTTTCTCGGATTTGGCCGATTTGGCCCCCTGAATGTTTGATTTTCGCCTCAAAGAATTGCAAAGAACTAGAAAGAATTGATGAGCATTATTATTTTTTTACGTATTGAAAATAATTGAAAAAACCTATGTTTCTCGTATTTGGCCGATTTGGCCCCCTCAATGTGCGATTTTCGCTTTCTCGATCAGTATCTGAGTCTCCTGTCGAACAAACTCTGCGTTTCAATCCCTCCGGATCGGCGAATCTCAAACTCGAGTCGGTCGTGCCCAACTCGCCAGTCGCAACCCTTCAACTTTATTCTATATTTAAACGTCGCTGAATTCACTCGTTTACGCCGATTGATTTATAACTTTGATATCTCGTTTACCGTTAATGACGACGGGCAAACTACCCGGGAGTCTGGTAACTTGATGCCGCAGTCTTGCGCTCCATCGCATAATCTCGTCTTTCATCCGGAAGTTAGCCAACTTCCGTTCGAGCTTTCGCGACGTTCGCGAATTCAGTGAAATTCTATGGGAAATCGTGCGAACGGATGGCTGGCAATTCACGGAGTCAGCCATTGCGGAAACGAACCGCAGGCTAGGAAATACTGCCGATGGGGCGCGTAGTGGGGGGGCAGCGCCGTATAACGCAATAAGAACAATCTAAGGTAGGAATATTGAGAAGCCGAACAGATCGAAGGAATTTCCGTACCCACCACGATTTCGTCGGCGCGTAGGCGGACGAGAGAGGATATATTAAATTTTGGACTTGCTCACGATAACGGCACCGAAGGACGTAGTGCGCCCATACCCGAGACTCCAGGACACACACACATACACACATGCACACACACACACACACACCCAACCAATAGACCGAAGAGCACTGGAATTTTCGGAACGGCGAGTTCGATGTACACTCGACTGAACTATTCGCATTAAGGGAAAACTTTCGATGTCTTCAAGATTCCGTGCGATTCTGCAGGTACTAGCCTCACGGACCAATCTAACCGGGAAGCGCGAGGAGGAGCCCAGCTACGGTGTTCGGCTGGTACACGCCTCGTATCTGGGGGAGACCGGGGCAAAATGGCACACCGGGGCAAAACGGGACTGTGAGGGCCGAACTCAATTTTCCGATAATTTTTGGATGCCCCATTTTGTCCCAACGACACATCTGAATTTTCGAACCAGTTTTGTCCCACGTACTACCATCGCTACCACCTCAGAGATATTGGAGAATTGCGTTTTGACTCGTTATCCCGTTTTGCCCCGGTGTGCCATTTTGCCCCGCTCTCCCCTTTACATCGACCCTCGTCTACACCTTTCTCATTGAAACTCTTTGCGTCCCAGCGAGGAAGACTACTCCATTAGAAGTTGGAGCTCTCTAGGAGCTGAGGGTCCGAATTCGCTTTGGGAGTATGTGAAATACGACCGTAGGTAACAAAAACTGTAACGAGGACCGTTCTCGGAGCGCGGATATTCGAGGGAAAGGGAGGTCGTCGTTAAGTCGAGGAATAGATGGATGCGGTGAACGACAATTTTGGTTGTCCTCAGGTGTGCGCGGCCTCAAAGCGGTGTTCATTTGAGGTTTTGTTACCGACCGAGCAACCACCGAATCTCATCATAAAAAGGGTATTTTTAGCCAACCCAACCATCCCGTCAACGTGGTTTAGGAACAGATTAATTTTGGTATTGAAAGAAGAGACATTCGACATTAGCTTACTTTTCCCCGGCAGATTACGCCAGATCTGGCGGAGCAGTGTTGGAGATCTGCTTTAGGTCGTAGGTAGTCAATTTATATTCTTCTCGCTCGGCGCCGCGTCGATGCCCGACGAGTTTTGGATAGATTGTTCGGAATCCCCCGAACATTTCTCTCCTTTATTTTCAATTTCGTCCGATCGACGCTGTTCCTCCCCGGCTGGATGCCTTCGGTTATTGCCCGAACTTATCGCAAAGTCACATTTTCCTCCCCAGTCATCTCTCGAGGCAATCTACATAGTTTTTTTTTATGGCGCAAAGGAAGGAAGGGTCCGGCACCCGGGAACCGGAGAGGATTCGTTGGCCGTAGTCTGGCAGATCCGAGAGTTCTTCCTCATTGCTGCCGGAGTTAGTTCTTATCTGTATCCGTGCCTGCCGAATCATCATCTTTAGATTCTTCCGCATCAGAGAATAACGGGACGACATATTGTGACTTGGGGATTCACTTTCCTCGATCATTTGTCACTGTCCTCGTCGATTCTCCTATTTATCTGACAACGCGATAGTGGCGAATCAACGATTTCGAGGAGCAATCGTTTACCGAGGGAGCACAGGAAAGAGGCAGCCGAGTTAATTTCCACGGGCGGAAATTCGATGAGTCCATTAGACCGCTGGCGCATTTACGGCTCGATCGACGGGAAATGGAGACAGTTAAGAGGCCCAGAGTGGATTTCGTGTGGAACGGCGACGTTTCAGATGGATCTTCCGTTCCTCTGCACAATCCGTACCCGTGTACGAATATCAGAATGGCACCGTTCTGGCCCAGTACTGGTGCAGGACCTACCAGTACTGGCAGACGATCAAGGCCCAGTACAAGTCCAATGCAGAATCAGTACTGGGCCGATATTGAAATGATCACACCGGCCCAGTGCTGGCTGTCGGCGTCGAGCCAGTACCGCGTGCCAATGTTCAGCCA
>JAPYZC010004126.1:0-16640 GCA_030522665.1 Ichneumoninae sp. A BG-2022a
CCCCCTCCAAATCGCTGCAGACGATGTATCCACGGACGGGGCTCGATTGGGCGCGAGAAAATATTTCAACGTTGAATTATATATATATAACACCGAGGGGAGGGGGGAGGGGGGGATTCGCCGGTACAACGAGGGCGATTCCGGCCGATCGAGCAGGACATTTAAATCGAAGAGAGCGTGTTCGATAGGCCGTGTTAGCTTGCCAAGGGGCTCCCTTTCGACCGGTTAAATTCCCTGATCGATCGATCGCCGATCTCTCACGGCTTCTGATACTATATATTTATTTCACGGATCTTTATAGTAGCTGAGTGGATCGGATCGACGCACTCTGCATGTCCTCCCATGGTATATTAGTGGCGATATGTTTTCTTAATTGAAGCATCTCGCCGTATGGGGACGTGTGTGTGTGTGGGTCCAATTCTTCTCCCACGGGGTTTAGCGACGCGAGAAAGTGCTGTGCGCGGGGGCCGCGGCCGAGATCCCGTCCGATCGTATCGATAGATCGGACGGGCAGGTGGATTTATCATTGTTATTATTGGCTGTCCCTTGCGGCACGGGCTGGAAAGTCCCCGGGCTATTTTTCAGGTGGATGTCGGTAGTATGTAAAAAAATAACTGGGTAAATTGGGACTGTTTATTTTTCGTAAAAATAATATTGTTAAATAAGCAAAAAGAAAGGTTGTGAGACACGGTACATCGAACGGCAGTGTTCGTTGCTCTGTAACTTTGAGAGAGATTCGTATTTTTGAGTTCAATTGTAGTGAAATCGAAACGCTAGACTCTGCCCGACAAGAATGACGTTCAACCGGAAGCCGAAAAACAGCCCTTCAGAAGTGATGACCTTAATAACAAAACCCGTAATGACAAACCACCAGATCGTAGTTTCACAAGCCAGGATTAATCTGATCGAAAGCCAAAAAATCGTTCGTTTCGAAGTTGGAACAGTAATAACAAAACCCACAACCCAAAAACCGCCAGATCGCAGTTTCACAAGCCAGGATTAATCTGTTCGGAAGCAAAAAATCATTCAAACCCATAACCCAAAATTCGCCAGATCGCAGTTTCACAAGCCATGATTAATCTGTTCGGAAGCAAAAAATCATTCCATCAGAAGTTACAACCTTAATAACAAAACCCACAACCCAAAAACCGCCAGATCGCAGTTTCACAAGCCAGGATTAATCTGTTCGGAAGCAAAAAATCATTCCATCAGAAGTTACAAATTAATCTGTTCGGAAGCAAAAAATCATTCCATCAGAAGTTACAACCTTAATAACAAAGCCCGTAACGAGAAATCGCCAGATCGTAGTTTGACAAGCCAGGATTAATCTGATCGAAAGCCAAAAAATCATTCGTTTAGAAGTCGCAACGGTAATAACAAAAACCCATAACCCAAAAACCGCCAGATCGCAGTATCACAAGCCAGGATTAATCTGTTCGGAAGCAAAAAAACAATCCTTCAGAAGTCACAACCTTAATAACTAAAACGCATAACCCAAAAACCGCCAGATCGCAATTTCACAAGCCAGGATTAATCTGTTCGAAAGCAGAAAATCATTCCATCAGAAGTCACAACCTTAATAACAAAACTTACAACCCAAAAACCGCCATATCGCAGTTCAATCAGGATTAATCTCTTCGATGGTCCAGACATCAGTCTTCGCAGACATTGGCCCAACAGTTCCCAAAAGAAAAAAGATGTAAATCCAAAACTGCCTTGAATTTCAGCCCCAGTAGCCGTAGCGCCACGGGGGTGGCGTGCCGCCATATTATAGCCAATTTCCAAAGTGTCCCAAGGAAGCTGAATGGTCCTCCCGCCTCGGTGATGAGTTCCACGTGACGCGAGGTAGCCTCAACGTGAAATACGACCATCCTGTCACAGCATCGCCTTCTGGATCACCCGTCAGGCTCAAACAAACCCCCTACCCAAAAAAAAAAAAAAAAAAAAAAAAATCCCTAAAACTTCGACACTTCAGAATGCAGAGCTAAGACTCGGTACGGTACTCCAGGTCTCTCCCGGCGTTCATCCTCGGAGCTCGGCGATTGAGTCTTGTATTTTGACCCCTGGGAATAGGGACAGCGCTATCGTCGTCCGGGCACCTGGCACCCTCGAGCGACCTCGACTTCGCTCACTCCTTAATATTTCTCGTGCTTTTCTTCACCCCTCCCCCTCCCTTTCATTCTTCCCTCTTTCCCTCTCCTTCGGTTTTTCTCTCTCGAGCACTCGGCACCCCCGGACGCTCATAAAGACGACAATGTGCGATTATGCTTCATCGAAAGATCGTAAAGTCGCGGCCGGCGGCGAGGAACGTCTCTTGGGTTTGCCCCCTCCCTGCCCCCCGCCCTCCCGCTCGCGGCGGGGTCCCATGGGCGCGCGAGCACACGCAGAACCATGGGCACGGGCCATCATAAATAATCCGCAGGAGCCCTCTGGCAGGCTCTCGTGTGCCCGCGCGAGCGTTTCGCTCGTTGCGTTATACGACTTTTGCTGTCCCCCGGCCCGCTATCGAGAGGACATGACGACGTTGCAGGGACAAAAACGAAGCAAAAAAAATATGTGTATATATATATATACAGAAAAAAAAAATCTCAGTCGTGTTACAGTACTGCACGTCTCTCGGACCCAAGCGCGAGGGTCGCGCGACACATTATACACTCGATATCTTGTTCAGACATTGTGTCGTCAGTACGGAAAGGAAATTTTATGATTTTTTGTTTTTTTAGTGAGTTTAAGAAATTGATGGTTTTAGAAATTTCGTTCTGACGTCACTTCCGGTTTTTTATATCTCGTTTTTAGACCGGAAACACGTCACTTCCGGGTAAAAATAGAGATTTTCAAACCGGAAGTAACCCATTTCCGATATGATGTCACTTCCTATAAAAAATTGAGATTTTCAAACCGGAAGTGACGTATTTCTAACATAATTTTACTTCCGGTAAAAAATGGAGATTTTCAAACCGAAAGTGACGTCCCTCCGACATGACGTCACGTCCGGTAAAAATGGAGATTTTCAAACCGGAAGTGACCCATTTCCATTATGATGTCACTTCCGATAAAAAAAATTGAGATTTTCTAACCGGAAGTGAAGTTACAGAGAGAGCGTTTAAATTTCCTCTGGAATGTATCTTGAATGCAGCGAGTGACAGAAACATGTGAATTAAGGAACAAAATAATTTTTGTAAAATTATTTGTCGAAGGCGCAGTCCTGGTTTTGCGTGATTCTGACGTTTCGAGGTGTATCGTCTTTCTCTCGTTCGGTCGACTCGTGTCATTTCGGTTACAAGGCGCGGTGTGTCCGGCTCGCCCACAGCGAGCGAGGACAGCTCGCCGCGGGACGTCTCGGTGAAATATACGACTTTTCGGGGCCACCCGGTGGCCACGAAACAAACGTAACGGGGAACCCTGGGACCCTGCGCGAGACGAGGCTCTCCGAGAAAACGAAAACCTTGTCCGCTCCCGATGCTGCTGCCGCTGCTACCGGGATAACTGCTGCGAGAAGACCGGATCGGTAGGCCTTAATTTTACCGCACCTCTCTTTTCGCATCCCACTTTTGTCCATTTCATTTTTCTATCCCTCGCTTCTTTCCTCGCTCCTCTGCTTTCCCTACCTTTCTCCGTTATTCGTTACATTTTCACATCTCCTTGAGAGAAACGACAGACCCATTTTTTCAAAAAAATTCTCGTGGCGCTGGTCCATTTCGCCCCGCGCTCTCGATATACACTGAGAAAAAAACATTGAAAATTAAATTTTTCATATCGCTTCCTCATAAAAGTTGAAAATTCAAATTTTCATATGGCTTCCTCATAAAAGTTGAAAATTAAAATTTCCACATGGCTTCCTCATAGAAGCTGCAAATTTAAATTTTCATGTGGCTTTCTCATAAAAGCTGCAAATTGAAATTTTCATATGGCCTTCTCACAATGTTCCTTTATTTGCGAAGCTTCTTCTATACATCCGGACGCCAGCTAATAATCATATTTCTCGACGTTTTAGATTACTTTAAGTATTCTGACATTAAAATCTCATTTCTTTTTTTTCCGAAAACAAAGCTTCCTCTATGAGGAAGCTTTGTTTTCGTAAAAAACCGAAAAATCGAATTTTTCGATATATCGAAAAATTTTGAATAAATTGAAGAAAATAATCGTTTAACAAAACAATGCTTTATACAAATAAAGCCTTGTTTTGTTAAACGATTATTTTCTTCAATTTATTCAAAAATTTTCGACCGAAACAAACATTTTTCTTGTACCAATAAAATACACCTTTGAACGTATGTCACCGCGCATTTTCTTAATCCAACCATTTCTTTTTCTCAGTGTACACGCTTCGAGCTCGGGAGACAAAAAAAAATTAGAATCATCCAAAGGCCATGCATCACAGTCTCCCGTTATCTGACTGAAGGAAAATTCCTTTCCGCCTTGTGCGTCGCCCCCAGCCCTTTCGATTCTCATTTCACTCCGGGATCTCTCAATGACGTTCCCCGCTCAATTTCGAAGCCAGCCGACGTCTCGGCCTCTCGTCAAACCCCTTCTGGTACGAATTTGTACAGTGATTGGCACCTTAGGAGTAAAATTTTGGCACCTCTGCCTCTCTCTCCGTTCTCCGGTCATCCTCCGACCAACGACTGCCTCTCGGACGACATCTGTACCCTTGATACCGGTATCTGGAAGCTACCCATAGTGACGACAAGAACGCCTATCTTAATTCTCGATTGACGTTTATTTATCTGGCGACGTTTAATTTTTATGGTCGCGATCCTGCGATAGGGGTCAGGTAGCTCCCGCTGTGTGGTCCAGCGAGTCCGAGTGACCAGAACACACGGACGTGCACACGGACCTCCGGTAAACTCGTTCGGATATTCTTCGGGCGAGCCGTGTGTCGGCCTATTGGTATTAGTGACGACGACTAAGAGTTTCTGCTGCTGTTCGGTTTTTTTTTGCCCCCCTTGTCCATTTTTTCCCATTCGACCACTTTCGGGCTCGAATAGTCTCGAGCGCCGCGCGGAAGAGCCGCAGCATCCCTTAATTGAGGGTTGCCGTGTGTCCAGATAAGAGAAACACGGGCGTCAAACCTCGGTGAGAACGCTACCAGGAAACAAAGAGGAAAGAGCCTGGAGGACTTCTATTAGGAACAAGTATCGTTGAGGATTCGAGACTCGATGATAAATCGTTCGATGGAGCTCTCATTCCGGTTAAAGAGAATGGAATTTTTCAGTATCCATGAGTAAGATCATTTTCAATGTCAACGTGTGGTCAAACTTGAGTTCGAAGTTGGTTTTAGGGTCGCACATTAACAGCGTTTTTAGTTCGCACTGTAGTCAACATTTTTTTTCTGAGGAGCAGGAAGCAATAAAAGGTACCGCTACTGATATTGCTGTTAGAAGCGGCCGAAGTCTTCCAGGCTCAGACCGCGCTGGACGCATTAGTTAGCGCCAGTTTTCCCCGAGAGGACGAACATTTTAACACCGGGACGTTAACTCGCTCACCGGCTTGTTTCATTATCGCGCTTGTTGCCATAAACCTTTTTTTATTATATCACTTCATCGCACGAGGCTCTAAGCTCGATCGTACAGGCTGTTGCAAGAATTAACTAATACAATGTGTACTATCACATTCGTGACTAAAAACTGACCAAACTTTGCCTTTGACATTTTTCTCTACGATCCGTAGTTATCGAGTTACGTGCCGCTGAAGTTTCAGCCAATGGGAGGTTCCCGCGCCCGTGGCGCCATCTGCGCTAGGCGCCGCTCATTGGTTAAAAACTGTAATCGCTCGTATCTCGCAAACTACACATCGTACGGGATTTTTCCAAAGACCAAATTTGTTCAGATTTTCATCGGGAATACGAATCCATAATTGTTTAATCAATTCGTGGTCCGTTAGCGACGCCAATCGCATAAGATGCAACACAAGAGGCAGAGGCTATGATAAATGGATGTTAATATGAAGAAAAACTTGTCGCCGATTCCCAGCGGGCGTCCAGGCGAAAACGTAGACGAAGCCTGTCATGGCCGGTGGGTGTAGAGCGGCTCCTCGAATTCCATTAACCGCGGAATAACCGGGCGAGGTATGGCAAGAGAGTTCGAATAAGCGAACTCGGCGAGTCTCTCGCATAATACCAATACGTTATCGAGTTTATTGGAGATTCCTGGAGATTACTATCGGAGTGAGATATTCGAGGTCTCGCTCTGGGCACGCACACATACAGTATATCAAGGCGCACACGTATGTACGTTCACGGGCGTATAGATATATAGATGCTTATAAATAAAGGTATATAGTATAAGTTTTTAACGTAGCGGGTTGAGCGCGCGAGCGTTTACGAGCCCCGGCTCGGTCGAACGGCCAGCGTTTACTGCCAAATAATTAGCCCCGATTTAGTGGCGATTTCATTTAGCTCTCCTCCCGGCTGCCCTATTACAGATAACTGCAGTGCACTGTTCATTCAGCTTCTCTCTTTCTCTATACTCCGGCGATGAAACGAGTCGCCGAAGTGTGTGTACGAGAAGGAGAGCAGGGGGATGAAAGTCCGGAGGAGACCACCGTCGTCGACCCCTTTTTTATTACGCGTAAACCGTTCTCTTTATTTCCACGAAGTTTGACCAACCGCAGAAGCGACTCTGCCTCGCTGCTCGCTGCTCACCAAAACCGACCAACGGCGAACCAACGGTGGGGTAGAAGCAGCGAATATGACCGGGTCCGTAGACCATTGATTTACGTACTAATCGGGGTGGGCCATGTTCGCCACTTTTACCCCGTCCCACCATTTTTGTTTCTCGAGAGAAGTCCCGATCGGATGAGGTTCTCCGAATACCGTCATTTTTCCTAAAGACACTCATGCATAAGCAATTTCCTCCGCCCCTTCGTGCCCGTTGCATGATCCCCAACAAAGTTAGAACTACTGTTCACCCTCCCCGAACTTCGACGCCCCAATCGGGTTGGGCCATTCTCGCTACTTTTACCCCGTTCCATTATTTTTGTTTCTTGGTCCGAAGAGGTTCCCCGAATGCCGTCATTTGTCCTACAGATACTCATCAATAAGCAATTTCCTCCGCCCCTTCGTGCCCGTTGCATGATTCCCAACAAAGTTCGAACTAATGTTTACCCTCCCGGGACATCGACGCCCTAATGGGGTTGAATGATTCTCGTTACTTTTATCCCATTCCACCATTTTAGTTTCTTGGTCCGACGAGGTTCTCCGAATGCCGTCATTTGCCCTAAAGACACTCATCAATAAGCAATTCCAACCGCCCCTTCATGCCCGTTGCATGATTCCCAACAAAGTTGGAACTACTGTTTACACTCCCTGAACTTCAACGCACTAATCGGGTTGGGTGATTCACGTTACTTGTACCACATTCCACCATTTTAGTTTCTTGGTCCGACGAGGTTCTCCGAATGCCGACATTTGCCCTAAAGACACTCATCAATAAGCAATTCCCTCCGTCCCTTCATGCCCGTTGCATGATTCCCAACAAAGTTCGAACTACTGTTTACTCCCTGAACTTCAACGCACTAATCGGGTTGGGTGATTCTCGTTACTTTTACCACATTCCACTATTTTAGTTTCTTGGTCCCAAGAGGTTCTCCGAATGCCGTCATTTGCCCTAAAGACACTCATCAATAAGCAATTCTCCCCACCCTTTCATGCCCCGTGCATGATTCGCAATAAACTTCGTATTGCCATTTATCCTCCCCGAATATCGACGCGCTGATCCGGTTGGGCCACAGTCGCTACAAAAGTAGCGACCATGGCCCAACCCGATCAGTGCGTTTTACCCCTTTTCACCATTTCAGTTTCTTGATGCAAACTACGATCCGATGAAGTTCTCCCAATACCGTCATTTGTCCTAAAGACACTCACGATGGACCAATTCCTCTCGCCCCTTCGTGCCCCTTGCACGATTCCCAACAAACTTCGAACTACTGTTTACCCTCCCAGAACGTCGACGACAGCTCGCCCCGGGCTGCCTTCAACACCCCCTGTCTCCTCTTCTCGACGACTGTGTAGCAACAAAACGCATCCTCTCATCCTACACAACCATCAGGACGAGCCTTCACGCTGGGTCCGCGACAGGGGCTTGTCAATCCTCGTCACTGCCCCACCATCCTCCGGCCTCGTCTCTCTCGACACCCCGTCTAAGACTCGTGTCGCACAATATTGCGAAGGGTTTGCGCAAAATATTATTGGCACCCCGACGGTGTCGTGGGTCGCTGCTGTACTGGCATTGTCGCCCATCCTCTGCGAGCTGCGGCGATCCCGAGGAACCTTCGATCCGACGCTGATGAACCCCCGGCCGGGTCGTGCCTGGCCAACCGACTCGCTCCGGGGGGAACTCTCGTTCGGCCGGGCGACAGGACAGCGACCCGCTGGGTGGCCTTTCAACTCACTCGATCGTTCCTTCCTTCCTTTTATTTTTTTTGGTGTCGTTGTTCCTCTTCTCACTTGCCTCGATACGGAAGCTACGGGAATCACTCCCCTCCTACGGGGATAACAAATTTGCATGATTTATTTACGACCCTGCAGCGCACCGGGAACTCGTGCTCGCTGACAATGGCACGGGAGCAATGAGAGGCGGGAGGACAAGTGCCGGGCGATGAAGACGCAGCCGGTGGTTGTCGAGACTTCAAGGTGTGCGGCTCTCCGTCGGGTTCTTCGGACTTGACCTTTCTTTCCTTGGTGCCTTTTTTTTTCCTCCTCGCTGACAATGAGGACTCCATGAGCGCCGATCATCGGGGGTGGCTCGGCCCGAGGAAAACCAATTTCGACGCTCGCCATCCTCATCGACCGGATGGAGAGGCGATCTTTTGGAATCTTGGCGCGAGACGAAAGAGGGGCTTACGGTAGTGCGGACGGTGGCGGAAACCGAGGACGACCGGGACTTTTCTTCGCGGTCCACCGGTCCAAATCCGTGAATCGACCGGCATGGCGAACGACTGATGGAACCAATGCGATTTTCTTGGGTTCTTGCGAAAGTCTGATGGGGTTTTTACTTGGAATCGGGGAAAACTCTATTGAGTCGCGGGCGTGAATAGGTGTCTAATAATGTGTACTGGAGAGACATTTTCGGTGGCAAATGGTCCTCGGTTCGGGGAGCAATTTTTAGTTCTGGGCTAAAAATCTTGGCTTCGAATTTGCGGATGAAGCGTGAATTTAAAAAATATGAACTGCGGAAACTGGAATCGTCGAACTTGGGTCTGTTTGAACCAAAAAAAATGGCTTGGAAAACATCGCGAAAGTAAGTGATTTGGGTAAAATGGTTATTATTTTTCAAACGGAGTATTTTTTAATGCAATTTTCTTGGATCTGCAATGCACCTCTCACGGTGTTGCCTAATAAATTATAATAAAGAGACATTTTCGATGGCAAAATTATGCTCGTTTCGAGGGACCAATTTTGGGTTCTGAGCTCAACGTTTCCTTCAAACTGAGGTTAGAATTTGCAGATGAAGCCCGATTAAAAAAAAATCTGCACCGCAATAAACTCGAACCGTCGAACTTGTCCCTTTTCGTCGGACTAAAAAAAAACCATCGCGAACGACGCGACTTGGATAAAACGGTGAACATTTTTTATAAAGAGAGTATTTTTGAATGCAATTTTCTTGGATCTGCAATGCACCTCTCATGTTGCCTAATAAATTGTAACAGAGATTTTCGGTGGCAAAATTATGCTCGCTTCGAGGGACCAATTTTGAGTTTCAATGCTCGCTTCAAACTGAGGTTAGAATTTGCCGATGAAGACCGAATAAAAAAAAATCTGCACCGCAATAAACTCGAACAGTCGAACTTGTCTCTTTTCGTCTGACTAAAAAAAAACATCGCGAACGAAGTGATTTGTTTTAAAGTTTAAAGTAAAAAATGTTTTTTAAGGAGAGTATTTTTGAAGGCGACTGTACGATCGAGTCCTCGAGGTCTCGGTGGTGAGGCCGGTCTTTATCGTCGCCTCCTCGCGAGCGCACAAAGGGGATTGACAACAGCAAACAGTTTAGTGTCCCGTACGTTTATTGTATCGGTACGTGGACTACCGTACGTTTAACGTTCTACGGGACAGGCCGCCGCTGTTCGTGCTGTTGGCGATGTGCGCTGGTGCTCGTTCGCGAAAAGGAAAGAGGAACGAATGAACGAACGGAGGACAGATCTGTTACTCCGGTTAGACTTCGCCTCTCGGTTACCACTGACATTTGAATGCTCGTATATGTACCCCTCCCGTCGTCGTACTCGTCTTCCGATCGGACAACGAGGGGAGAGAGATAGGAAGAATCATTGCGACGAAACCACCGAGAAGGAATATATTAAGCCGAACGTAAAACAGTAGCCCTGTCGACTAAAAAAAAAAAGTTGTATTTTTTCTTTTTCTTTTGTCAAATTCTCTCTTCGACAATGCGCTGCCTAGATCGTCGTCGCACTCTCAAAAAGTTTATGCATCACGTTATTATCTCGAAAACAAGCCGAACATCGATATTTTCGTTGTTACCGTTTTATTGCTGGAGTAATTTTTCAGCAGGTAAAGTGAGCTGAAGACGCACCGTGTGTTTCTTAATTCATCCACTGCTGTCGTTGGCTAAATTCCAAACGCATTTCAAATCACACGCGTTCCTTCACCCACTTTCCTTTGCTCCTTAATTCCCCCTTTACCGTCACTGGTTGCATTCGCTATACATTCCAGAAAAACAAAAATTAATTCTCTGTAACGTCACATCCGGTTTCACAATCTCGGTTTTTGACCGGAAGTGACTTTACAAGGAAAAACGTCACTCCTGGTATACCAGGAGTGACGTTTTTCAGAATTTTGGTTTTTGACCAGAAATGACCTTATACCAAAAATACGTCACTTTTGGGTTAAAAAAATGCCAGTCATCGACCGGAAGTGACGTCATATAAAAAATACGTCACTTACGGTAAAAAATAGAGATTTTGAAACAGGAAGTGACCTTTTTCCCGTATGACGTAATTTCCGGTCGAAAAGTGAGATATTAAAACCGGAAGTGACGTTTTCCCATATGACGTCACTTCCGGTCGAAAGCTGAGATTTTGAGACCGAAAGGTGACGCGTTATTCGTGCGGCGGTTTCGATGTATTTATTGTAAAGTATGCATTGGTTACATTGCGGAAGCAATTGCGCGTGTTGTACCCTGCTTTTCCGTAAGATAAATAGGCGACTACGCTATCACCTATTCGGTTCTGCTCGTTCGCCTCTGTATCGAGCACCATAAGGCTTTTGCGACGCTCGAACGCCGCTCGATGTGTACTTCCCCATCTCACCCCCTCTCATTGAATATTCCCGAGTTATTTACGGTCACCCGTCGAGATTTATACGCCGCGTCTCGCGCGAGCCAAGTCTCTTCCCTCTTCGCGTTCGCATGTGCAACCCCCTGCGCGCGCTCCCTCTTCTTCGCCCGTTCAGCAATGCGCGTCTCGCTATTAGCTCCCGGTTCGGCTCACGCTCGCTGTGCGCGCATTCAGAGCTCGGACGACACCGAGTATTTTCTCGCTCCGGGAATAACGCTCGTTCGCTTTCGCACAACGCGTCTTCTCCTTCTCTCACGCACGACCCGCAAGTTCTCACTTCGCGAGTGTAATTTTCAATATTCGAACCAATCTTCTCGTAACACTTGTCCCTCTCGAATTATGCAGACGTCACGAAAAAAATCAGACAATCGCGTTCATTTTACAACTCTCCAACGTGTTATTTTATATTTTAAACTGTGATTACTGAAATTACTGAAATTACGAAAATTATTGAAATTACTAACATTACTGAAAATACTGAAATTACTAATATTACTAATATTATCAATATTATAAATATTACGAATATTATCAAAATTACTAAAATCAAGACAAACCTTCTTGGCTGTTTAATGCCCTTCGATCACCCCTCCGAAAATGCCTCAACGGTACTTCTCTCGAACCTGTTCATCACAAAATTATAAATATCACGAATATCATCAACTTCGATCACCCCTCCGAAAATGCCTCAACGGTACTTCTCTCGAACCTGTTCATCACAAAATTATAAATATTACGAAAATTATCAAAATTATCAAAAGTATCACAATTACAAAAATTACTAAAATCTAGAAAAACCTTCTTAGCTGTTTAATGCCCTTCGATCACCCCTCCGAAAATGCCTCAACGGTACTTCTCTCGAACCTGTTCATCACAAAATTATAAATATCACGAATATCATCAAAATTACTAAAATCTAGAAAAACCTTGGCTGTTTAACACCCTACGATCACCCCTTCGAAAATGGCTTCAACGGTACTTCTCTCCATCCAGTTCATCACAAAATCATGAATACCATCGATTAATTTCCCTCACACCGATCCGCGGTGCGTTTAGGATTACATTCTCTCCATCCGGTCTCTCCGTTTCATCACACACACACACACATGCAATTTTCGTCGGGAGGATCAAGTCCCGAGGCCTCGAAGAGGTATATTAGCTGTCGTCGTTTCTCGCGGTCTCATCGCGTTTCGTTGGGAAACTTACTCGCGGTCGGTTGATGCACGGTGGGGGCGGGGGGGATGAGGGGCAGGGGGGGGGGGTGACTTGAGATGCTTCGGTCCGAACGTGCGGGCACGTTCGAGAAGAGAGCATCTCGGACGGACGGGGGTGTCGCGGACGAAGATTAATGCCTGGACCGTGGACGTTAAGAGCGACGACGAAGATGCGGCGACGAGGTGCCCCGAGCGAAGGCAGCGAGCGAGCGAGCGAGCAGAAGCAGAATCAGAAGCAGAAGCAGAAGCGTACTCCCTTCGTTTCTGTTGGACTGACTGGCGTACCGTCGGACAGACAGATAGATGTATATTTATACGTAAGAACGTGCGGGGAACCGAGACGAGTAGATGCGATGAAGAAAGCCAACGAAAAAGAGGGAACGAACAAGAAGAAGCACGAGGAGGAAGAAAAAGAGGAGAGAGGAAAAGAGGAAATAAAAAAAAGAGGAGCCAAGGAAGAATTGTTGCTGGAGAAAAAGAGTGACTGCCTCGAAAAGCGAGCTCGAAGGTAACGGACGAAGAATGGATAGAGGAGAGATCGAGCGGTCCGAGTTACCAGTTTCTCCGATGAGAAAAACGGCGGAGACCGCGGGGAGGCGAAGTAGCAAATAGCCGACGGATACGCGGAAAGGTGGCTCCAATTGCGGGGGAGTAAGAGAGAATCGACTGCGTCCTGCTCTTCATTCGGAGTTCTCGTACGCGGGCTCGTACGTCTTACCAATATTACCAATATTATAAATATTACGAATATTATCAAAATTATCAAAAGTATGAAAATTACAAAAATTTTTTAAATCAAGACAAACCTTCTTGGCTGTTTAATGCCCTTCGATCACCCGCCCGAAAATGCCTCAACGGTACTTCTCTCGAACCTGTTCATCACAGAATTATAAATATTATGAATATTATCGAAATTATCAAAAGTATCAAAATAACAAAAATTACTAAAGTCTAGAAAAACCTTCTTGGCCGTTTAACGCCCTTCGATCACCCCTCCGAAAAATTCCTCAACCGCAACTCTCTCGAACCTGTTCATCACAAAATTATAAATATTACGAATATTATCGAAATTATCAAAAGTATCAAAATTACAAAAATTACTAAAACCTAGAAAAATCTTCTTGACCGTTTAACGTCCTTCGATCACCCGTCCGAAAAATGCCTCAACCGCAATTCTCTCGAACCTGTTCATCGCAAAATTATAAATATTACGAATATTATCGAAATTATCAAAAGTATCAAAATTACAAAAATTACTAAAATCTAGAAAAACCTTCTTGGCCGTTTATAGCCCTTCGATCACCCCTCCGAAAATGCCTCAACCGCAATTCTCTCGAACCTGTTCATCACAAAATTATAAATATTACGAATATTGTCAAAATTATCATAAGTATCAAAATTACAAAAATTACTAAAACCTAGAAAAATCTTCTTGGCCGTTTAACGTCCTTCGATCACCCGTCCGAAAATGCTTCAACCGTAATTCTCTCGAACCTGTTAATCACAAAATTATGAATATCAAGACCGCGGGAAGGCGAAGTAGCAAATAGCCGACGGATACGCGGAAAGGTGGCTCCAATTGCGGGGGAGTAAGACGGGAGAATCGACTCCGTCTTGCTCTTCATTTGGATTTCTCGTACGCGGGCTCGTACGTCCCTCTTTCGGTGGAGCGGATCGATACGGGTTGGCATTGGCGATCTATTATAGGCGACAATCGAATCGTTCGAACGGTCGCTCGGCCGCGCTCCGCGAATTGCTCGTCCCGGTGCGCACGGACGTGCGCGTAACAGATAGGGCATTGCGCGGAGCCCGTGATAAATTTCGCGTCGCGAAACAAATCACCGGGGAAACAAATCGCGCGGGGTTTCGCGTTCTGCGCGCAGAACCGTCCGCCGAGAGCTGGACTATCGACGATAGGATCTGCGCGGTGGATGCACCGACGAGCAAGAACGCTCTATGGCCGCGGTGCACCGCGATTCTGAAGAGTTGTCGCTTCGGGGAGACTTTTACTCGGCTTCTGTATTTGTTGGATTATCGCGGATTGGCGAAATATCGCGAGTTGCGGAATACGTCGAGGAGAAGATGGAGCTGTTTTTTTTTTTCATTTGGCGGATCTTTCGTTGGAGGTTTTTGGGTCGTTGAGGAGATTGTGGAGTTTTGACGAATTGCGGAACTTTTGAACCATCGCAAACTGATTGTAAGTCGCTTAAACCTGTTTCAAGTGGTTTGAAGCGATTTTCTAGTAAAGCGATTAACGATCTTCAAATCATGTACAATAGCGGTGAGATATAAGCGTCCAGTTCCGCAGTCACAAGTGCCGAGCCGTGGTACTTTAAACCCTCGCGAAGTCGCTCTAACTCACTGAAACCTGTTGCAAGTGGTTTAAAGCGATTTTTTTCGAGATTAAATGTCTTCTAATTATGCAAAATACCGGTGATATATAAGAGTACTATTCCGCCAACAGAGTTGTCGAGCTATGGTACTTTAAACCCTCGCAAATTCACTTTAACTCACTGAAAGCCGTTCCAAGTGGTTTAGAGTGGTTTTTCTCTCGATTAATCATCGTACAATTATGTAAAATACCCGTGGAATATAAGGGGACATTTTCGCAATCAGAATTGTCGAGCTATGGTACTTTAAACCCTCGCAAATTCACTTTAACTCACTGAAAGCTGTTCCAAGTGGTTTAGAGCGGTTTTTCTTTGGGTTAATCATCTTCAAATTATGTAAAATACCGGTGAGATATAAGAGTACATTTCCGCAATTAGAGTTATCGCGCTATGGTACTTTAAACCCTCGCGAATCGCTTCTAACTCACTGAGACCTGTTCCAAGTGGTTTGAAGCGGCATTTCTCTGGGTTAACCGCCTTAAAACGTTACAAAAAGGTTTATACCACTTCTTGACCATTATGTAGACCGTAGTCGCGACGTTGGTACAACGTAGCACTATGTAATGGATCGACAGGGTTTCCACGGTGGTTGGATAGACCGTGGATGGAGCCATGCGCACGGTATCCGGCGATCGAAGCGCGGCGCAATCTATACTTATGCCGCATGCATTGATGCAGCGTGAACGCACCGTGCGACGTAACCCACAATGGCTCTGATGCATCGCTGCAATTACGCGAACGAACGCGAGACCGCTTACATAATCCGCCCGGATCAATTAATCACCCGGTGATTTACGGGTGATTCGTTAATCCTTCGTACCAGGAGCCCGAGCATCGTCGTCGTCTCCCAGCTTGTCGTCGTCGCGTATATAGACCCGAGTTTCCATAAATCAGTCGGCGCGGATTCTTCGCGAGGCTGGCTCAAGATCTTCTTCGAATCTCCTCTTTCAACCCAATGGCCTTATTGATTCCATCCCACGAGCAAAATTTATCGAATGTCTCGATCATTTTCTCCTCAAGATCGATTTTTCTCAATCTGTGACAAAAGGCAGATCACACAGATAGGTACACTGGAAAAAAAATTCACTTGCGGGCTGCCGATGAAAAAAAATGTTTGTTTCAATTTTACTTTCAATTCTTACAATTCCATGTGATATTGAAACAATGACAGTAAGACTGTGAAGGTGACATGTTTCAAACCGGTATGAAATTGTACGAATTCGGAGTAGAATTAAGGGATCATCTCAGTGTGACCGCCCGAAAAATCACTGATTTTCGTGGTTTTTTTTCATAGTTAGGATATCCTAATCGGTCTGGGTTTTTTTTTTTGATAAATTAAAGCAGCGATGAAGAATACAAATTGATTTTTGTTGCTGTGATTTTTTAGATTTTTATTATTGTCATTAATTATCAAGAATGTTGTAAAAAAAAGAGTCCTAATCGCTGTCCACTTTTCCGGGCTCAATTTTGATCTGAACCAAAAATTTCAAAAAGATTATTAATCTGTAGGAAAGCCGCTATCGTCCTATGGAGGCTTTTTTTGACAAAATGGCGGCGATTTGAACAAAAAGTATTGAATTTGGCCTTTTCTCGACAGTTTTTCGAGAAAAAAATAGGAAGTTTAAAAAAGCTTCCATAGGACGATAGTGAATGACAAGAAGAATGTTCTGTAAAAATTTGAAATCGATAGCTTGAAAACTCTTCTCTTGGCAGCGGACACCGTTTTGAAAAACACCATTCCGAGAAA